>LUCM01010280.1:0-33699 GCA_008360955.1 Fasciolopsis buskii | reverse complement strand
TTTACGAAAATGTCAGATCTGTCCCTCGTGCTCCAATCATCTAGCTCAGAACCCCGCCGTCTCTATTCTGTTTCACACTGTTATCAACTGTCAGCTACAAACCACTTGTTTAGACATGTCTGTTGCCTGCCAATCTCTTTGGTTTTTCTTATCTTGTCCTGTACATAGTTTGACGTCCTGAGTTTTATCTTATCTCATTGGTGCTAATCATTTTAGATCACTTATGAAGATTTCTGGTTTGATAAACTTTATGTACTCGCTAGACCAAAGTACATTACAAAGACTATGTGCACTCAATTACAACAACCTTAGTCCTCTCTCTGTCTCTTTTATTTCCTCAGTTTTAAATAGCAAACTGTGAAGAGCCCCACTGTTTCTTGAAGTGATTTTCATGTTGGTAAGAATATTGACAAACTGGCAATAAGCAACGATCATCCAAGTTTATGCAGGCACTTTCATGCAGTTCGGTGCGAGATTTAGAAAACCTGATTAGTTAAAACAAGGCCTAACTAACTGTTGTTTGATTCACAAAAACCCGTGTCTTTCCAAAAGCAAACAAAACTCACTGTTGTTGTGTCAAATGGGGATTGAATCCGGTGACAAAACATATGGAACTCACATGATAAAGTTTTGTCGTACATGGGAATAGGCACGCGGAGGTGCAGTGCAGAAAACTCGCCACGGTGTGCAACTAAATCGGAATAAAATCGACAATTTTCCACACAGGCAGCGTTTCAACAACGATATTTACGCAAGATTAATCAACGAGCCCGAAATAATCGAGTTTCAGGGAGATGCTGCAAAAGCGATTGTCAGATGAGTAACGTCAATTGATGATTTTTTGGTTAACCGAAAATTTGACAAAATGTCACATGTGGTATCAGATTATGCTTTTGTTTTTACGTCTGTTGCTCGTTAGACTTGTCACAAAGTTTGTCGACGCTTCTTTCGAAGACAGAAGCGGTGAATACCTATGGTCAGGTGGGTTTAGTGCATTATATCTGTTAAGTGAATTTACAAAAGACCGGTTGCAGAACTTGTGCCTAAGAGCACAAACAGCTTACGTCAAAATCTGATCAAGTCTGAAAAGTAGTTGTCCCTACAATAATAATGTCTAATGAAAACATAAACTTTCTATATACTAGATAAAAAGGAACACCTTTCCCGTAATAAGCCCGTTTTTAGCCTACTTTCCATGATTATATGATGACACCGAGGAAGGAAAATTAAATTACCGTTAGTCACTTCCTCAGTACTGAGTGGTGTGGTTCTAACAATGGGCAATTGACTGCGCCTCACGGTGTTCGAAATGCGGTAGGGATTAGTCAGGTAAAATCGCCTGAGTGATAAAAATTTTAGCTCGTGCAAATCAAACTGATCTAACTAAGTTTATTATTCTGTCGATACTTTCCTTATCCTCATGGCAAATTAAGTCATATGAAACAAAAAATCTAGTTTTCGTCTCAATGTTAGTTGGCTCGTGCAATATCCGTCTAGACCTAACTAATAAATTGGTTAGTTGAAACTCTTCCACGGTTTCCGATTTCATTCGAATCTGTTTCTCCCTAAATTCTGCAAAATCTTGGTCAAAAATGCTGGTACGATATAGATCAAGCGTGATAACTTAACAAATGCCCTGGGGATTGGGAAGCTGTTCCTTATTGGAAACACTCCTTGATTAAATGCACCGAGTCCGAAATGAGTTCATGGTGCGCCGAAAAACCGATGCCTTATTTGTTAGGCTCAGTATGTAAGTTCTTAATACTGAAGGACGTCGAACTAAGATGTGATGAAATAACGCCCAGCTTTGACATCATATCTCTTTAAAAAAGTGTGCCAATAAAAGACAGTTTATATTTGTGCAATCCTTGTTGATTTCTGTTAATTCCCTAACAGACCGATGTTCGTTAACTCCCATAAATTTCATTACCGAATTGAGAATTTGTCTTACTTCGACATACTTCACTTTCAAATACTTTTTCCCTTATCGTTGCCAATCTTGTTCTACGTGCACTTGAATCCAATGCCTTGACCTCTTTTACTAGACCCTCGCGTATTTATCGACCACATAATGGCCAAAATCAAATCAAAAGACAGAGTATCTTTACTCAGCTGTCTTAGTAATCATTGTAGCTGTATCAGATTCAAGAGTGAGACAGAAGACACTGACCGAATCATAAACTTCCTAGATTGACACTTAAATGTAAGCGAATCACAAAAATTCACCACCAACATTCATCGCAAAACAACTTACATAAAGTTGTGCCTGCACTTTAAATCGGCTCGTCCTCAATGTGTGAAACGTGCACTTATTTTGTCACTGGCAAAAGTTGCAAATGAGTGCACTGACGATACTGTCCGTAAGAAAGAAATGGTGCAGTTAGACTGCCCTCTCAGTATTTATGAGAATTAAAAAGTGCCCAAACAACACGAGGATGAACATAAGCGCTTCACAGCATCTGTCAGGACTTCGTGCCGGTTAGGGAATACGGGGAAAATCAGAAAAATCCTTCGGGATTACAATGAACTTACATCCTTTCTTATTGACAATAGACTAAGATTCCAATTAATGAAAGTCAAACACGAAAAAAGAAAGAACAAATGTATTTCCAAAATCAGTGGCAAACACTGATTTGCAGAATACAAAGGACGAAGTGAGGATAAAGGAAGAGAAAAAACAAAAGATCAACTAGCAAAGCAATCTTGGAGAAGCTAGAAGCAGACTATGCTATCGCTCTCCTTGCACTGGCGGGAGGAAACAAAATGATAACAACAAATTTTCAAATCGACTTTGGGACATACGATGAGGGGCCGAATCGTTGGGAATCAGGTCTATCCCAATTGTATCTATCGAAACTAAGGCGCAGCGATATCAGCTACATGGACTATGCAAACATCACGGCCAATCAAGCACCCCAATGATCGCAAACTGTGGTGGACCTCAGTTGACCCCACGACAGGTTACGAAAAGTGTGACCGTATCTGACTGACACCTGATTTTCTTTAACCGCACCACACAGTGATCTTTTAGACAAACGCGGACATAGACATTCGCACATACACTTATGCATATCCAAACAACACAGTTATTTATTGGTATTTAAGGTAGAATCGCTTGATTGTAAAAATTGCCCTGAGAATGGTTATCCAAAATAATGGGAACTTCGGCAAAACTATCCTCCCAACCAACGACGCAGCGCTTAGATATTAAGAACTTGCAGTCTTCCTTTACTTTAAAATTTGATTTTACAGGTTTTTCACCTACAGGAATGGCCAAGAAAGAGAGTGGTTAAACCCAGCAAGATTCAGTTCGTCACAGTTGTACCAAGTCCTCTACAACATCCGAGATAAGATTTCGCGTGGATATTTCGCTTAAGGACTTTTAACTCATGATCGTGTTGAGCACACGATGTCCAGACAAGTGGGATGTGATCACACGTGATTCGGAATCTTACCGAGGTCGAAGGCTTTTGAACAATGAATTTCTACAATTTGTATAAATTAAGACAGTTAGGCTTCAGTATTTCATAATATCATTGCAAACCAAGTGACTTTCATGATCTTGCGACATGTTCAATTCAAGTTGCGGTTTAATTAATTTTAAGCGAAGATTTTCGGCATGCTAATTTCAAGTAGATTAGTGCGGTTACACTGGATTTCCAAAGAACAATTAATTTGCACCATTTATACATCTCTTCATTCACTCCTTCTTTTCAAGCAGTTTCAAAGAAATGTCATTCATGTGTACACATTTGCTAGTACATATACACCTTCGTACGCAGCTTAAAATTAACTCAAGGAAAGGTATAATGTGTAATTGCTTTGTCACATTAGAGGAGAGCTTATTTATTTATTTGAAGCAGCTTGTCATGCAGTGGTGCGCTTTGGTTTCATCTTATTCCCCTTTAGGTCTTAACTGGACCTGCATCCCGATCATTTATTAACATGGACACCCTACACTTCGTGCCATTCGGTAGTTATCGTGAAATTCAATTCCTCTCATAATCACCCGTATTTAGAGCTGACCACAGAATGGGAACTTTTGCCTAGAATATAGCGTAAACCTAGATCTTCAAACGCTGACTTTTACAGAAGGGAGAGCAAACCAAGCCAGTTTGAGTGTGGCATAATTCTCTGAGAGGAAGTAACTCAAATGTGCTGACTTGGAGCAAAGATATCTTTGGTCACTTCTGGCGTGTTTTGGAAAATTTTAGCACTTAGATTATCCACTAGGAATATTCCACGGTGTCCTTTCAGAAGCGAAAAGTACCCCTGCAAAGGCTGTCTTATGCTGCATCCCACATTGTTTCAGAAGTGGTTAACAGTTATTCGGAATTATGCCGGAACCATTGGGAAATGTTCTTTAGCTGACCTATTGCATCCTCCACATAAGTCCGAAATGTGATCTATCTTAATTTGACACACGTGTACGTACGCCGTGTAGGGAGTAGTAATCGTCTATACATCTCTGTACAATCTGCAAGCGAATAGGCTCTTGAGAAGTTCTGTGAAAGGGGCATTCTATTACACAATTCAAAAGATTTTCCATGAAAATTCGAGTATTTCTAACGTGATTTTGAAATAATGCCGGATGTGGTGTAATAAGTAGCGAAATTTCTCCAGTTTCTTCTTGTTTTCGTGAACACGACTTTAATTTTGTCCAATTTTGGTGGTGAACTATAACTCTGCACAAATTTGGCACACCAGTGTTGATTAACTAATAGTTGCTCGCCGTGAATGGATGCTGTTCGTAATTCAAGACCGGTTATCGACATTCAACTTGAATGACTTATCTTGCCGATGCGACCCATGAGCGTTGAAACCCATGTGTTAAGTGGTAATAGATTTTTCGGTTTCCAATTACTCCAAGTTCCGGTATTTTCCGCTGCCTAGGCAGGAAAAATTTCAATGTTTAAGACTACTGATCCTGGAGTTTAAGTTAAAAACTCCACTGCTGATCAAATGTCTGCGAGCTCATAGAGTGGCCCGTTGATCAGTTTTTTAGGCAAGATTTCCCACTTTCTGAAGTCATATTAGATTTCCTAACACCCCATGTCAGTCGACAGACAGAATAAAAAAATAAGAATGGTAGGACGAATGAATAATTCCGTCCAGATGATCATTCATAAAAAGCAGTGGACCGTGAGGGATCACAAATAGAACGCTAAGGGTTGCGCAATTTCCCAGGGGCCTTTCGTTTATCGCCCAAGAAGTGAAAGCAGTTAATCCGGTTTCATCTTACTCACGTTTACGTGTGTGTGCGTGTGTGTGGCAGCGTGTGTGTGTGCATGTCCCAATGAATGTTTGGTTCCAATGAGCACATCTGTCTACGAACCGAATCACAGAATCAGGCAGGCCATTGTCTGTTTACCTTGCACTCTAATTCAATAAAAAAGGTTCAAATAAAGAGGACTGAGAAAGCTGTTAACTGAAGATTTAGATACCCAAATTATCCAATCGAGAGTAAAGCAATAGAACAAGCCACCGATGTTCGAACCTATGATAAAATACTAGTTAGCTTCTGCGAAAGCTGACCAAAACAGTGCATTCTGCAAACAGCCACATTTGCAACGATTAATAAAATATGATTTAGGTAATCGCAGTGAATAGGATAAGGTATTTTGGGCAATGTCGTCATGGCTGATAAGTTCTACAATTTGGTATTTTGAAATCGTCAGCAATGCAGTTAATGCGCGACCATTTCACAAATAGGTGACGAATAAGATTCGATCACAAGTCGACCAAGAGGTTTACCACAAGTGACAAGATGGGGATGCCTGACTAGTAAATAACAAAGTCAGTCATACCGCTACTGGTAACTCCCCGAGTAAGAGTGAACGAATATACCCCAGTATTTTGAAAGCTCACAAGGTTGAAACAAATAATAGTTCTGCGCTGGGAATGCACGATTGTGCGTCGCTGAGTCACATACTCATGCAAAACATGGGTTCGGTTTGCAGAATGCGTCTTAAATCACATGGCTGCATCTTCATACAGTGCTTTATAAAGCCATAGTTAACTGTTTTATTGTCCAGTGAAAGAAGTATCAGGTGATAAAAGCACAACAACCGTCCAACAGAACGACTGGCTAAAGGGAGATTGGTTGGAATGTTTGCTAAAATGGTAGGAATTGCGCAACAGAATGCTGGCTTTGCTTATAAAGGCCAGGATTTAAATTACCACTATACAGTGCCTTTATCCAACCGAGTAGTGTTTGTTGTTGCTGTTGCTGCTGCTAACGTGAGTGGCATGCAACCAGTTTCCATTGCCTTCTAGAACCACATCGGGGTGTTTAGTTATTCGATCACGTAACTGTTTTTCTGTTCGGCTAATGTAGATGGTTGAGCACTTACGGTTAAAATGGTAATTACAATTAGATTTGGTACAGAAAATAGGACATTCTTTAATCAGCAGCATTGGTATCCGGGTGACTGTGATAGTTAACCATACTGAACCACTGAAATGTGCCTCCTGTGCGAACAGATAGTGGTTCTGGGTTAATGGAAAAATTACTGCATAAGGAAAAGGTGCTAGTGATTCCGACTGGCAAGGTCAAGTCCAAACCAGACTTGGTTTTCGATAATTCCCAATATCTGGGGAGGATACCACGTGCTGCAAATCTAATGGCAGAAAACAAGCTGGTCTCTCGGCTGAGGAGAACTTCGCACACGCCAGAAACATTGTCTGCCGAAACTGAACAAGTAAACTTTTCGATAAAATCCTTTGACTAACTCACCACAACAACATTTGTGCAAACTGAATCAGTGCTCTTGTCTGTGTTTTAATAAGACTACGTATAACGAAGGTTTTGCTTTCCGATCGACAACAAGCTATTGCTCAGGAAAAAATTTCGGGTAATAGGGATATCGTTCGGTTGAGTAATTTCTTACCATTGCAAATCGGGGAGAATGAGCACAACTGCTTTGTCTCTCTAGGAAATCCTAATCAGCATCCATCGTCCAGGTGACACCGTTTTGTACGCCATCACAACTGCTTCGCTCTTCAGGTCTGAGTTCCATCAAGGATTAAGGACAGACTTTCACACCACCTGACACACCTCTGGATTACGGATAAGGGCATGACCACCAATACTGGCGGTTAGTCAGCTGATTAAGCGACAGCAGCATTGGCGATGATGTAATGGATTTTCGTGTGACAACCCATCCGTTGGATGCGCTGGTGACAATGTGACGTGGATAGTATGGTCCGATAACTATGTAAGGCCGTTTTCCCTTGCCATGCACCACCCATTCGGGAAGCTTTACCAGAAGGAGTGCATTAAGCGATCAATGGATCACTAGCTCTCATGGATCACCGCTGCTGATTTGCAGATCGTACCTAGCTGTGCGAAGGCCGGAGATACATTCTGAAATAAGGGGATCCACTTTGGAATAGGCGGTCGTTTAATACAACTGTCTACAAGTGAACCATGGCTGATGAGGAACAACCGACGATGAGGAGGACGAACCTGGAATAGCTGAATTTTACGCATGCCTTTCTTTTTCTATTCTAGTTGTCTCACCTTCATTCGTTCTTTTCGTCATGGTTCCGACGACATATAATCTGAACACAGAGTAGGACAAACGTAAACATGCAGGATTATGGCCCATTTCATTGGAATAATCTACTACTGAGTCATTCGAAAGCACTCGGAGTAAGCAGTTCATCGCGCTTCTTTCTTTCTCTGAGCAGCTACTCTTAACGGTTCAAAGCATGCAGTTCATCCAAATCTATGCTGCTTAAGTTGGTAGCCATTACATTTCGGTATAAGCCAGCAGCTTTCAGCGTCACCGTTAAAGAACCCCAACCGGGTATCCAAATTACTGATCAGGAATTAACCATTACTATGTTGATTTCCGCACCCAGTGAATCTGTCCCACAAACATTATTTCTTCTGCGTTGCATTTTGGACTTCAGCCACTTTGTTGCTTCTCATTTGCTGACGAAATTACAGTCTATTATGAGAAATTCTACTAACCATCTATTCCAACGCAACCCGAGTTAATTCAAACGAGTATATTTCTGCCCTCAAAGTAAGCTAATTTTCAACATTTTACGTAGGATATTTTGACTAAATAGCGATATATATATATACATGATTCTAATAGGAAAATTAGGTCAAATTACAGATGTTGTTCAATTTGTAAAGCGTTTCTCAGTGCTGAAGAAATTTATTGTCTACCTATAAGGAGACGAATGAGTTACAGCAAAAGTGAATTCTCATATGTCGTTGTGCCCCGGCTCAAACATTGACAGTGTGGAGGAAGCAGATGCGGTCTTAGTAAGCTCAATTTTGAAGAATGATTAACACTGAGAGTGCGCGTCACGAGAGAGCAGAAATAAATGTCAAGTTTCGGAGTTTAATTCAGTGACAACTTAATTCTATTAAATGAATTGAGGACGGTCAGTTAAGAACTATGGAGTCAGTCTGCACAAGCTCTGAGCAATTTCTGCTTTGGAAAACAGCTTGGGAAATAGTGACCATTGGAGACTATTGAAAGAATTTTAACAAAACAAGAATGGCACGCCGAACACTCTACATTTCTTGTCTAAAATCGTCGTGGTGAAAATTGCCAAGTATGCCACGGTATCAAATGTAAGATCTTGATGGACATGTTCTGCTTCATTCCAATGACAATAGGGTGACATGAATCAAACTCTCTCTTTAGACCAAGTTTTATGTTTGCAGACATCCATATTCCCGGACACACACTAAAATGTCCGCCGAGGAATCCGACCAGCCATAGTTCAAGATTTTATGACAACAGAGGACAAACATCGGGACATGATGTTTTCTATGTCATCGGTGTGCTTATCTGCATCTGGAAGATTGTGAATTTGACCTAAGGTGGCCAGGTAATGTCGCTACAGTCAGGCAAACTAGCGTCTTGAGGGAGCGAGTCAAAATCCTCGCCGAGTTTTCGATGCCACCGTAAAGTTTCCTTTCAGTTGCTACTACACAGCCCACTTGTTTCTGATTTTCTTATAATTTTGTTAATCGGTCTTTCCGCCTCCATGGTTACTTTACCAAAGCAGAGGGAAATTTATCTGTCTGGATGTAGGTGGTTACAGTTGGACTGAAGTGCTGAAAATGCAGATTAAGTTGGTCGGTATGAATTTCACAAAACATTTGGCGTTTCTGCCAAAAAACCATGTCGAATTGGTTGTGCTCATAGTTGCTCGTAAACAGGCCAAGCTCTGGAAGGAGCGGTTCCTTTGACAGTTCTGCATGTTCGTTCTAATAAAGCGCACCTATTATTACCACACACGGATGGGCAAGTATTTCGAATATTTTGGTCAGAACTGCTGAGTTTGTTCTTAAAACTCAAATTGGCGCACTTCGTTTGTGGAAGACCGAATCTAAACAAACTTCAGTTATGATAGCTCAACCCAATACATTTTTCACTTTCAGTGTCCTGAGAAAGGTTATGATAAAACTGTTGAAACTACCACGGAATACGCAGTGAGTTATCTAAGCTTCAGAGCGCTGAAGTTGATAGGACATCAGAAAATGCTCTTATTTCCATTATCACTGAGTATGATGGGTTACGGTTGGAACCCATTCCAAAGGTCATGGATCTCGCTTGAGACCGCGACCATCCCCTTGACTATCCCTAAACCGAGTTGACTGTCTTACTTCTTGTTATCGTGTCAGTGACCATTCCATCGTCTCGTTTCAAATCCTTGAGTAGCAATCAGCTGGAAATGCAGAAGAATCATCTGTGCATAATCTCAACGCAAATGACTTTATGCAGCCATGACTGCCGCGGTATGATGGAGTCAGCGCATTCATGTTATTTCGTTGATAATTACCATGATATGACAGATTTTCCCTAACAGCAAAGCTACCAGGTCCATTGATAACATCATATGAATTTGGAAATGTCCAGCAGAACATCGTCTAGGACCCAACTGTCAACCCTCATATGACATCCCTATAAACTCATTCTTCATATTCATGATTCAAAAGAGGTGGTTCAGCATTTTGTTTCCAAATCCGTTGATAAAACTTTTTCCACGATGACTGGTAAGGACTTTAAAGGCGCACCTCTGTAGGACAACAATTTGTATGATTTTATTAAATCAGAGCAGGATAGGGTGCACCATAGTATTGCGCACAGTAGCCAGGCCAATTCAGAAGACCGTGCTATGGATGAAAGAAAATAGAACCGATGAAACAGGATAATGTCACCAGCAACGACAACAGAAGCACCACCACTGCAAACAACAGAATGAAAGAGCATCGCTATTAGTAACGAAATGCGTCGGTTATTTCAACTTACGTTGGCGAGCTCCCTGGTGGGAATAATTAGGCCTGGAGAATGGTAATGAACTTTTCTTATAAACTAGATGACAGTGGCTGAGTCATGATGGTTCCAGTCTACCAGGCGTCATTATGTTGAGCACATCGCAGGTTATTTTAAATTACTCTGTTTTGACACGCTGGGGATCGCTGTTTCCAATGTCCCAAAGTTCCAGGTGCTTCCTTCTCATACGCGTGTCGAAAATATTTAGCTCAGGACCCACTGTTTTTAATTGCGTGCTGGATTGTAATCACGTGTCGCGGCCTCGATCCACTTGCAGGTGCATCTGCTGATAGTTAACACAACCGACTGACACGTGTGCATCCACCTAGGAAGCAGATGCACATGGTCGTACGCGGACGAAGACCGATCAACCAATGATGCGAGGGCCAACGGCTTCTGCGTCTGACCATCAGACGGACAGGCGCAGATCAGAATCACGGACTGAGGTTGGGTCGCCGGAATCGATTCGTCCACACACATCCATGCGTTATTTGTGAACCAGGTTTGTTGCAGCGATCTTACTGGGACTGCCTTGCAGTATCGCTTCACGTGGCATTACTGATCAGGAACGGTTTCTGCATCGTGTTTACTGCACAATTGTTATTTTTGACCAATAAACATTCAGTTCAGGTCTTTGGACAGTGAATGAACTCGGAAGAATTCAATCTCGATTACTTTAACTACTGGGAGATAAGCAACAATGTTTGACAAAATGTTTCGCTCTCGGCGATCAGCGGCAGCCCTCGCACAGATCACATACGTGGAAAACTTCAGTTTGTGCGGTCTTTTGGACTGGGACGATCACCGATTTGTTGTTTTGAACGGGTCACATGGCTTATTTATAGCCTCATTAGAACCCTAAATTGGAAATGTTGTCTTGATTTCCCGGGTACTAGAAATATTTACACCACTCACTTTGGAAAAAATAAAACAATAGTCAAATACCAACTCCCTCAAACATAAACAGGACTACGTTTCTGAACTTCCGGCTGCTGGTAGAGTGATGATTGGCGAATCACAGTAAATGATTCGTACTGGGCATTTTTACGGCCAGTCTTCGATAGGCTGAATTGCATAGAAGAATCAAAATCTCTTCAATGCGTTTGCTTTGGTTTCAGGTTTAGCTTTCACAAAATGTGTTAACTGTTTATTTGTACAACTATATTATCAACAGATCTGTACTTTTGAGTGCAATTCAAGTACGAGTGAACTGAGGGAGACAAATGAATGGATTTCTCTCGGGATATTATATTCTGCATAACCCTAAGCTATCTCCTAATTTGTCCGTTACACCTGTTCCCTTGTGCTTTGTACAAATAACGTTTGTTCTATTGAAGCTATGGAGCTGAGTGTGAAAACCAAATGAGAGTTATCCGCCACCATTCACAAACCGGAACCATATCTTAGAGTGCACTGAATTCGGAGTGTTTTGTTGGGTTTTATGCGCATTCACCCGTTATTGTGAGGCTAAGCACACAAAGATGGGGTTAGAGAGCGGCGGAATTCATCTAGGTAAGTTGCGGAAAGAGTCCGTAGTCGTCCCTATACAACACCCATCAACATACGAGTACCGGCGATTGTATTGCATTCAAAAATTTTCTCTGTTAGTATCTTTAGGGCCCTGGTCTTGGTGATGCATAAAGAAGTATCAGCAAATACTAAAAAAATATTTAAAAGACACTCCTATTTGATCTCTTTGGAGACTGTATTAAGGCCAGTTAAACCTGTGTGGTCTTGGCTGCCTGGTTAGGCTTGTTTGAACATCAAAATATAATCTTACTGGAGGATGACTTCATAAACGTTTTGAAGTTTTAGGATTCAGCCTAGGTTATACTCATAAATGATAACGATCCCGCTTGTCCAACAGAAGCACTTATTAAATTTTCTATCCTTGGATTACGCCTGGATTTTTGAATTGAAGGAACTATTTACTAGTTTGGGTATTTTGCATTGAATGAATTGTTATAATCAGGGTCGATCAGGAAGAGAAAATTTTCGTTTAGAATTTTCGATTACACCAAGGTCAACCTTGTGTCAAGGTCATTTGAGCTCGCTGCCTTGTTGTCTTGACAGTGAAGGATAAACTCAAAAGGGTGACATGTGTCCCTACCACCATAATAAACTGCCCAAAAACTGCTGTCAAATTGAAATTTCGCGCTTAAGTATTTTCAAAGTCTTGAACTAAACTAGACTACCATTTACATTACAATAAAAGAATAAACTAAGCCAAGATCATGGCTTTCAGAGGGGAAATCAATCACATCTTAAAATGTTTACAGAGTTACTGATGTTCAAGTCAAGATTTATGACGAAATACCGATAGATCACGCACTATTGTTCAGGTAGAGTTGAATAGTATTTAAACACTTCAAGGCGTGGATTACTCATGCAATAAAGCAAGGACTATTCTGCATAATAGTAGAAAATGTTATCCGTCGGAAAATAACTAGTCGACATTTTCTGTTGGCTGACCAATTCACCTTTTTTCACCTAATCGTGGAACTTCGGCAAACTACTTCGGCAATTTCATTCCATTTCCTGATCTTCATTTCAGTGTTTGGAGGTTGTTAATTTTGGCTTCACAATAACGTTTGACAAGCTGGTCAAAAACGTTATTTGAATAATTTCCTACGGAAACGTTTTTTTGACCCCCCCGCTCCAGTTTAGTCCGTGCAACAAACACTGTTCTACGGATCACGCAATTCACCATCGGATCAACCATCATCAAAGTGTGCAGACTAAGAACAACTGAGGACATAACATAAAACGGGTAAAAATGAGTAAGTACTAGGTCGGTTGGTTTTGATCAGGGTATGCCTAGTTTTAAAATGAGGAATGTACATGTCATTTTGTTTGCAGAGAGTCGTATATGCAATTTTTACGGACCAGAATAGTGAATGTGATCCCTTATGAACGCCTGAGAAATGTGAAATTGTGCACGGGTGATTGTCTGGGAGTATTGATCAGTCCAAACTGACGGTAATCAGTAACAGTGACGATGTTTTTGTTGGTAATTTAGATGGTAGTATGTATGTTATCAACCCGACAGTTATTCACGAAATCATCAAAGTAATATTACTGCTGGTTCTGTTCACTGGAATAATAATAATAATAGTGATATAACCTTATTAAATTTGAGTGACTGTCTCATGAACTATATTCTTCGCGCACAAAGTTCCGAAGAAACCTGACACGTTAACTCTGACTACCTCGGAAGAGAATTTGGATGGTCTAGTGGTCAAATACAGGCCTTCCAAATGGGAGGCCTGGGTATAAACCCGTTAGTGATTGCTACATAAAGCGGCAACCCGGCTAATTGTTGCAGTCAGTGTATTCAAATTACAAAAGATAGTTCGAGGGCCAGAAAGCCAGAGTTACCTTAAATTATGAGTTCTGCTTACTGACTTAAATATCATTGATACATATCTGGCTATTCGCAAGTGCTATTGCATAAATGATCACAGCGTCCCACCAGATTAGATACAGTCAATTTTAAGCAAGTTTTCCGTGATGTCGTTTACAGCGTTGTTGGTACTGATGTGCAATTTTCCAATGATGCATTGCCATAATAATGACTTCCCCAATAACCAAGAGACAAATTCATCTTACTGGGCACTGAGCATTCTCCAGTTTGTCAATCTTGTGTATGTCTGCGGAACAGACTTCAGTCGGCTGTAATTTTGAGAAGAAATGAAGAGGCTCACTATTTTGCAAAAGTCTTATCGGCAAACATTTTTGCACAGGGTTTCACAAATATACATTAAGTAGTCAATAATTAGACACAGGTAATGGAACTCATTCAGGCGACAAGTTGATACATTCAAAAACTTTAGGTTGCTTTTAACAGGAGAGTTGACTCACATGACAAATAGTGGGGATTAGGTGAATTCCCGGTATCTTCATTGAATCATCGATAGCTGACAAAGATGATGAGTTCAGTTGACTACTACAAGGTGATTTACCGAACCAATGAAAAACTTCCGACAAATCACCGTGTAGTTTCTAAGTGGGCTGGTCATCCATGTACGCTACTAATAATTCTGAAGAGATCCTAATGAAAACCTAGAAAAGAAATGTACCAGTACTGGGATTACTGATCAAGTCAGTGCAGGGAACCATTACCCGAGGCATGGTAATGATCCCAAAACTTGTCGTCTTCAACCGCAAACCATAGCAGGCTAAATGCAATTACGTGAAATCCTCGAACGTAGTCTGAACGATACACTGATTGATTCAGTTCGACTTTTCAAATGCCAGAATCAACTAGGCAAGATGTCTGAGGTAAGCTGAAATTGCATTGAAGGCAAGTCAGTACATTTTATAATTTACCACTTGGGTACCTGGTCATTTCATGTGAGTCTCCTTGCCGATCAATTTACCAATAAGGTATGTTGTAACCTTCCCGTTTTTACAAACTGGCAGCATTTGTAACAATCTGATCATTTGTTGAGCTAGCGTACGTCAGACACGAAAAAAGCAATTTACGGGCACAGAAACGCTCGGCAAAATATGGCTACCATAAAAACAAGTGAGATGGATTAGAGCAATGTCCATTTAATGAGTAATGAGCAAACCGACTGGTTTGTTCATTGCGAACGTGACAAAAATCAAAACTACTAACCGGTAATCGATATTCCGCAAACAGTTGGTCTGAAAAATGAGTCGAACAGAATTAATGATAAAGGAACTGAACAGAACTGAACGGAATCATTATTTTCCAAGTGACTTAACCGACCGTCGTCGGTTACAGCTTGCTGGGCAGAAAACAAATATTGCAAAAATTCGACTTCAATCCAAATGGTGCGAACTTAACAAAAAGAGTTTATTGATAGCATTTTAACTTTAAGCAAGTCCCTTGAACCATGAATCCAATATGCTCTAGTTTCAAATGTTCCCATGTAATATTCGGTGAAACAATTGATCACCTTACCGTTTTCGTTCGCGTTTCCTTGTCGGAAGTCGGTCAGTTCCACTACCTCACGGTATTTTATCACTGATCTCTTATTCCAGTTTTAACTAACTTCATGATCTAACGGAATTCAAGTTGCTATTCGGTGTGAAGGACAGACGGAGTGGAGGTTGCATAACCGTTCCACTGTTCTACGTGTAAAGATGATAATAGCAGAAACAATCAAGAAACTGATTGATGAATCGACTTAGATTTTGCATCACTAGGTTAAAACACATTTGTCTATTTGCCCGCTTAACCAAAGAACACGTCTGTATGAATGAATGCAAGTGGATGGAACAATATTGACGTTCGCTGTGACTGTCCGTGAAGGACCCAAAGGGAGGATTCCAGTTTATAATGGTGGTAAACCAGTGTATTTGAGAAATGAGGTTCATGATGTTCCGAGTCTACGGGCTTCATATTTTGACGGACAACAACTTTTCCAAATTAACTATCACAAACGGGTACTGCATGAAGCGAAAGTAATCACAATCATTGGCACACTAAATGAGTAAAGCCCATGAAAGAACAGTCACTGTTAAGTAGAAAGAAAATGGGTTTTGCAAACAGTCATGACGATTGATCACTTTCATGACTCTAATGTCCGAGAGCACGAGTAAAACGTTAGATTGCAAGAACAAGGGTGCGGTTATAAAAAACGATTTATTTAAACAGTTTCCGATTAGAAAATCGACAGGGATCAACAAAGCTAATGAATGGTCAGGTGGACAAACTGGTCTATCAAATAGTCCCCTTGTAGTCCGGAGTATGCTGGCAAGTGAGCACGAAAAACCGCTTATGTCACATGCGCCAATAACAGTAGTAAAAATTACGATAACAGTAATACTAATAGTAATGTCTGGTTACTCAGCGCTGCCATTCAAGTCTCGAGATTGATAATTTTTTGATAAGAAAACTAGGAAGAAAATGTACGTTTCTGCGTACTCTCCCACTTACTACCTCCTTTCAAAGCATTGCAATGGTAGGAGGCTACGAGGCCGCTAGGCTAATATGGACTGACGGAAAAAAGTGGAACTCCAAATTTTGGAATCTAGTCAAAGCGTTATGCAAAAGTAGAAACCTTTTTTCGTAAGATAAAAGCAATGAGAGCATGAAGGTTCACTAGAAGTGATCGTGCACGGTCGTGATATTTTACCATTTGGATGTGAATACTCGTGTACATAGCATCGAAGGATTCAAAGCAGTCTTCCGGTGTTGCTGTCATTCACAACTGGCAAGCTGGTGGACACTGTCGCGCTCACGAACAATGAACGCTGATACAATTGAGTTTTCCAACTAAGTGACATGGATACACAGAAATCAGAATGCAACGGTTGGTACCGATAATTATTCTTCACTAAAATAATGGAATTTCATATTGCCTAATAGTCCCAGTTTTGTCCGGTGTTTATTCTACTACGCGAGCTGTCCATCAAACATGCACCACTTCTGAAAAAATAAATATATGCAGCTTGTTAAAAGTCTGACAAATTTATCATCATATGTGAACTTTCAACGCAAAAGTAATTCCATCTTTTTTTCATCAGTACCCATGGCAATGTCGTCTTTCCAGACTATTAAACTCTCCACAGTCCTTTGAATACTGAATCCAGTGCATGGGAAAGCAAATGAAACCGTCAGATATATATATATATGTATATAATGCGGTGTTAGCATTCTTATCACCAAAAATAAGATTTTGTGGCAAGTGTTGTGCATCAGGATAGCCAGAGACGCATACCTGATGGTCGATTCGGACAAAAAGTTGCAAGACATTTGTTGTAAAGCATTTTAAGGAGTCGGATATTAAGTTTATTTATGAATATCTGACAGAAACTGGAATGCGGTAAAATGTCTTTTTGGACGAAGAAATCGTACTGTCATTTTGTGATTGTACGTCTATTCCGACATGATACGAAGTACAGAATCCCAGAAATGACGGCAGATCAACTTATCACAGTCACCATTTTTAATCGGTTGCTTGAAGTAACGCACAGTGTCGTCTTAAAGAGCGGGTTAGTTCTGAACCCAAAATATTCAGGACATATGAACAAAAAACCGTATGGAGAAACAAGGTAAATTTCAAATGAGCCAGAAATGTGATATCACAAGAGTCACTGTCACTGCTCACCTACAGTGTGGCAGATAGCATTGCACACGTGAATGATAGCAGTGACAGATTTACCGGAAACGAAATGCATTTATCATGCTGTACAGTTTGCAATTACTTAGTTTAATGCTTATCTGCAGGACTGGCGTGCATCGCAGAATTAACCCGGCGTGCTAAATCATTGAAGACGGAAGATAAGCGAAGGCTGCACCACCCAGCCAAAAGTGACTTTGTGTTATTGCTACGCTATAGTGCGACAGTTTCATGTCCACCACTGCGGTCGAGGGTAGGGGCACATGGATGTAAATCCTAAACTCTGGAACCAACCTGTGAACTGCCCGGGTAGAACGAGTTAGTAGGCTGCTGGACGGTTGGAGACCATAGATGATATGGGTATGTGTAACTGACAGTGACGTTCTTATGTTCAATACCTACTCTCACTCACATAACTCCTTCACATTTCGCCTTCACTACGCATCTGAGTGGTAACTGCTGCAAGATGACAGCAAAAAAAGAAAGCCAAGGGCGAATTTATTAGTTGTTGAAGATCAAACAGAAGCTGAGGGGATTTAAACCGAACGGAAAACTGTCGAGGCATATTATTCATCACTTTAGTTCGTGAGGGAAACCAAACTTATTAATTATTTATAGGTTAGTTCAGCATTTTATTCCTGCGGTTCAATTCATCATCCTTTCGCAAAAACTTTTTGCAAGGATGTGAAACCAGAATCTTCCCATGGGCCCTTCACGGACAGTCACAGCGAACGTCAATATTGTTCCATCCACTTGCATTCATTCATACAGACGTGTTCTTTGGTTAAGCGGGCAAATAGACAAATGTGTTTTAACCTAGTGATGCAAAATCTAAGTCGATTCATCAATCAGTTTCTTGATTGTTTCTGCTATTATCATCTTTACACGTAGAACAGTGGAACGGTTATGCAACCTCCACTCCGTCTGTCCTTCACACCGAATAGCAACTTGAATTCCGTTAGATCATGAAGTTAGTTAAAACTGGAATAAGAGATCAGTGATAAAATACCGTGAGGTAGTGGAACTGACCGACTTCCGACAAGGAAACGCGAACGAAAACGGTAAGGTGATCAATTGTTTCACCGAATATTACATGGGAACATTTGAAACTAGAGCATATTGGATTCATGGTTCAAGGGACTTGCTTAAAGTTAAAATGCTATCAATAAACTCTTTTTGTTAAGTTCGCACCATTTGGATTGAAGTCGAATTTTTGCAATATTTGTTTTCTGCCCAGCAAGCTGTAACCGACGACGGTCGGTTAAGTCACTTGGAAAATAATGATTCCGTTCAGTTCTGTTCAGTTCCTTTATCATTAATTCTGTTCGACTCATTTTTCAGACCAACTGTTTGCGGAATATCGATTACCGGTTAGTAGTTTTGATTTTTGTCACGTTCGCAATGAACAAACCAGTCGGTTTGCTCATTACTCATTAAATGGACATTGCTCTAATCCATCTCACTTGTTTTTATGGTAGCCATATTTTGCCGAGCGTTTCTGTGCCCGTAAATTGCTTTTTTCGTGTCTGACGTACGCTAGCTCAACAAATGATCAGATTGTTACAAATGCTGCCAGTTTGTAAAAACGGGAAGGTTACAACATACCTTATTGGTAAATTGATCGGCAAGGAGACTCACATGAAATGACCAGGTACCCAAGTGGTAAATTATAAAATGTACTGACTTGCCTTCAATGCAATTTCAGCTTACCTCAGACATCTTGCCTAGTTGATTCTGGCATTTGAAAAGTCGAACTGAATCAATCAGTGTATCGTTCAGACTACGTTCGAGGATTTCACGTAATTGCATTTAGCCTGCTATGGTTTGCGGTTGAAGACGACAAGTTTTGGGATCATTACCATGCCTCGGGTAATGGTTCCCTGCACTGACTTGATCAGTAATCCCAGTACTGGTACATTTCTTTTCTAGGTTTTCATTAGGATCTCTTCAGAATTATTAGTAGCGTACATGGATGACCAGCCCACTTAGAAACTACACGGTGATTTGTCGGAAGTTTTTCATTGGTTCGGTAAATCACCTTGTAGTAGTCAACTGAACTCATCATCTTTGTCAGCTATCGATGATTCAATGAAGATACCGGGAATTCACCTAATCCCCACTATTTGTCATGTGAGTCAACTCTCCTGTTAAAAGCAACCTAAAGTTTTTGAATGTATCAACTTGTCGCCTGAATGAGTTCCATTACCTGTGTCTAATTATTGACTACTTAATGTATATTTGTGAAACCCTGTGCAAAAATGTTTGCCGATAAGACTTTTGCAAAATAGTGAGCCTCTTCATTTCTTCTCAAAATTACAGCCGACTGAAGTCTGTTCCGCAGACATACACAAGATTGACAAACTGGAGAATGCTCAGTGCCCAGTAAGATGAATTTGTCTCTTGGTTATTGGGGAAGTCATTATTATGGCAATGCATCATTGGAAAATTGCACATCAGTACCAACAACGCTGTAAACGACATCACGGAAAACTTGCTTAAAATTGACTGTATCTAATCTGGTGGGACGCTGTGATCATTTATGCAATAGCACTTGCGAATAGCCAGATATGTATCAATGATATTTAAGTCAGTAAGCAGAACTCATAATTTAAGGTAACTCTGGCTTTCTGGCCCTCGAACTATCTTTTGTAATTTGAATACACTGACTGCAACAATTAGCCGGGTTGCCGCTTTATGTAGCAATCACTAACGGGTTTATACCCAGGCCTCCCATTTGGAAGGCCTGTATTTGACCACTAGACCATCCAAATTCTCTTCCGAGGTAGTCAGAGTTAACGTGTCAGGTTTCTTCGGAACTTTGTGCGCGAAGAATATAGTTCATGAGACAGTCACTCAAATTTAATAAGGTTATATCACTATTATTATTATTATTCCAGTGAACAGAACCAGCAGTAATATTACTTTGATGATTTCGTGAATAACTGTCGGGTTGATAACATACATACTACCATCTAAATTACCAACAAAAACATCGTCACTGTTACTGATTACCGTCAGTTTGGACTGATCAATACTCCCAGACAATCACCCGTGCACAATTTCACATTTCTCAGGCGTTCATAAGGGATCACATTCACTATTCTGGTCCGTAAAAATTGCATATACGACTCTCTGCAAACAAAATGACATGTACATTCCTCATTTTAAAACTAGGCATACCCTGATCAAAACCAACCGACCTAGTACTTACTCATTTTTACCCGTTTTATGTTATGTCCTCAGTTGTTCTTAGTCTGCACACTTTGATGATGGTTGATCCGATGGTGAATTGCGTGATCCGTAGAACAGTGTTTGTTGCACGGACTAAACTGGAGCGGGGGGGTCAAAAAAACGTTTCCGTAGGAAATTATTCAAATAACGTTTTTGACCAGCTTGTCAAACGTTATTGTGAAGCCAAAATTAACAACCTCCAAACACTGAAATGAAGATCAGGAAATGGAATGAAATTGCCGAAGTAGTTTGCCGAAGTTCCACGATTAGGTGAAAAAAGGTGAATTGGTCAGCCAACAGAAAATGTCGACTAGTTATTTTCCGACGGATAACATTTTCTACTATTATGCAGAATAGTCCTTGCTTTATTGCATGAGTAATCCACGCCTTGAAGTGTTTAAATACTATTCAACTCTACCTGAACAATAGTGCGTGATCTATCGGTATTTCGTCATAAATCTTGACTTGAACATCAGTAACTCTGTAAACATTTTAAGATGTGATTGATTTCCCCTCTGAAAGCCATGATCTTGGCTTAGTTTATTCTTTTATTGTAATGTAAATGGTAGTCTAGTTTAGTTCAAGACTTTGAAAATACTTAAGCGCGAAATTTCAATTTGACAGCAGTTTTTGGGCAGTTTATTATGGTGGTAGGGACACATGTCACCCTTTTGAGTTTATCCTTCACTGTCAAGACAACAAGGCAGCGAGCTCAAATGACCTTGACACAAGGTTGACCTTGGTGTAATCGAAAATTCTAAACGAAAATTTTCTCTTCCTGATCGACCCTGATTATAACAATTCATTCAATGCAAAATACCCAAACTAGTAAATAGTTCCTTCAATTCAAAAATCCAGGCGTAATCCAAGGATAGAAAATTTAATAAGTGCTTCTGTTGGACAAGCGGGATCGTTATCATTTATGAGTATAACCTAGGCTGAATCCTAAAACTTCAAAACGTTTATGAAGTCATCCTCCAGTAAGATTATATTTTGATGTTCAAACAAGCCTAACCAGGCAGCCAAGACCACACAGGTTTAACTGGCCTTAATACAGTCTCCAAAGAGATCAAATAGGAGTGTCTTTTAAATATTTTTTTAGTATTTGCTGATACTTCTTTATGCATCACCAAGACCAGGGCCCTAAAGATACTAACAGAGAAAATTTTTGAATGCAATACAATCGCCGGTACTCGTATGTTGATGGGTGTTGTATAGGGACGACTACGGACTCTTTCCGCAACTTACCTAGATGAATTCCGCCGCTCTCTAACCCCATCTTTGTGTGCTTAGCCTCACAATAACGGGTGAATGCGCATAAAACCCAACAAAACACTCCGAATTCAGTGCACTCTAAGATATGGTTCCGGTTTGTGAATGGTGGCGGATAACTCTCATTTGGTTTTCACACTCAGCTCCATAGCTTCAATAGAACAAACGTTATTTGTACAAAGCACAAGGGAACAGGTGTAACGGACAAATTAGGAGATAGCTTAGGGTTATGCAGAATATAATATCCCGAGAGAAATCCATTCATTTGTCTCCCTCAGTTCACTCGTACTTGAATTGCACTCAAAAGTACAGATCTGTTGATAATATAGTTGTACAAATAAACAGTTAACACATTTTGTGAAAGCTAAACCTGAAACCAAAGCAAACGCATTGAAGAGATTTTGATTCTTCTATGCAATTCAGCCTATCGAAGACTGGCCGTAAAAATGCCCAGTACGAATCATTTACTGTGATTCGCCAATCATCACTCTACCAGCAGCCGGAAGTTCAGAAACGTAGTCCTGTTTATGTTTGAGGGAGTTGGTATTTGACTATTGTTTTATTTTTTCCAAAGTGAGTGGTGTAAATATTTCTAGTACCCGGGAAATCAAGACAACATTTCCAATTTAGGGTTCTAATGAGGCTATAAATAAGCCATGTGACCCGTTCAAAACAACAAATCGGTGATCGTCCCAGTCCAAAAGACCGCACAAACTGAAGTTTTCCACGTATGTGATCTGTGCGAGGGCTGCCGCTGATCGCCGAGAGCGAAACATTTTGTCAAACATTGTTGCTTATCTCCCAGTAGTTAAAGTAATCGAGATTGAATTCTTCCGAGTTCATTCACTGTCCAAAGACCTGAACTGAATGTTTATTGGTCAAAAATAACAATTGTGCAGTAAACACGATGCAGAAACCGTTCCTGATCAGTAATGCCACGTGAAGCGATACTGCAAGGCAGTCCCAGTAAGATCGCTGCAACAAACCTGGTTCACAAATAACGCATGGATGTGTGTGGACGAATCGATTCCGGCGACCCAACCTCAGTCCGTGATTCTGATCTGCGCCTGTCCGTCTGATGGTCAGACGCAGAAGCCGTTGGCCCTCGCATCATTGGTTGATCGGTCTTCGTCCGCGTACGACCATGTGCATCTGCTTCCTAGGTGGATGCACACGTGTCAGTCGGTTGTGTTAACTATCAGCAGATGCACCTGCAAGTGGATCGAGGCCGCGACACGTGATTACAATCCAGCACGCAATTAAAAACAGTGGGTCCTGAGCTAAATATTTTCGACACGCGTATGAGAAGGAAGCACCTGGAACTTTGGGACATTGGAAACAGCGATCCCCAGCGTGTCAAAACAGAGTAATTTAAAATAACCTGCGATGTGCTCAACATAATGACGCCTGGTAGACTGGAACCATCATGACTCAGCCACTGTCATCTAGTTTATAAGAAAAGTTCATTACCATTCTCCAGGCCTAATTATTCCCACCAGGGAGCTCGCCAACGTAAGTTGAAATAACCGACGCATTTCGTTACTAATAGCGATGCTCTTTCATTCTGTTGTTTGCAGTGGTGGTGCTTCTGTTGTCGTTGCTGGTGACATTATCCTGTTTCATCGGTTCTATTTTCTTTCATCCATAGCACGGTCTTCTGAATTGGCCTGGCTACTGTGCGCAATACTATGGTGCACCCTATCCTGCTCTGATTTAATAAAATCATACAAATTGTTGTCCTACAGAGGTGCGCCTTTAAAGTCCTTACCAGTCATCGTGGAAAAAGTTTTATCAACGGATTTGGAAACAAAATGCTGAACCACCTCTTTTGAATCATGAATATGAAGAATGAGTTTATAGGGATGTCATATGAGGGTTGACAGTTGGGTCCTAGACGATGTTCTGCTGGACATTTCCAAATTCATATGATGTTATCAATGGACCTGGTAGCTTTGCTGTTAGGGAAAATCTGTCATATCATGGTAATTATCAACGAAATAACATGAATGCGCTGACTCCATCATACCGCGGCAGTCATGGCTGCATAAAGTCATTTGCGTTGAGATTATGCACAGATGATTCTTCTGCATTTCCAGCTGATTGCTACTCAAGGATTTGAAACGAGACGATGGAATGGTCACTGACACGATAACAAGAAGTAAGACAGTCAACTCGGTTTAGGGATAGTCAAGGGGATGGTCGCGGTCTCAAGCGAGATCCATGACCTTTGGAATGGGTTCCAACCGTAACCCATCATACTCAGTGATAATGGAAATAAGAGCATTTTCTGATGTCCTATCAACTTCAGCGCTCTGAAGCTTAGATAACTCACTGCGTATTCCGTGGTAGTTTCAACAGTTTTATCATAACCTTTCTCAGGACACTGAAAGTGAAAAATGTATTGGGTTGAGCTATCATAACTGAAGTTTGTTTAGATTCGGTCTTCCACAAACGAAGTGCGCCAATTTGAGTTTTAAGAACAAACTCAGCAGTTCTGACCAAAATATTCGAAATACTTGCCCATCCGTGTGTGGTAATAATAGGTGCGCTTTATTAGAACGAACATGCAGAACTGTCAAAGGAACCGCTCCTTCCAGAGCTTGGCCTGTTTACGAGCAACTATGAGCACAACCAATTCGACATGGTTTTTTGGCAGAAACGCCAAATGTTTTGTGAAATTCATACCGACCAACTTAATCTGCATTTTCAGCACTTCAGTCCAACTGTAACCACCTACATCCAGACAGATAAATTTCCCTCTGCTTTGGTAAAGTAACCATGGAGGCGGAAAGACCGATTAACAAAATTATAAGAAAATCAGAAACAAGTGGGCTGTGTAGTAGCAACTGAAAGGAAACTTTACGGTGGCATCGAAAACTCGGCGAGGATTTTGACTCGCTCCCTCAAGACGCTAGTTTGCCTGACTGTAGCGACATTACCTGGCCACCTTAGGTCAAATTCACAATCTTCCAGATGCAGATAAGCACACCGATGACATAGAAAACATCATGTCCCGATGTTTGTCCTCTGTTGTCATAAAATCTTGAACTATGGCTGGTCGGATTCCTCGGCGGACATTTTAGTGTGTGTCCGGGAATATGGATGTCTGCAAACATAAAACTTGGTCTAAAGAGAGAGTTTGATTCATGTCACCCTATTGTCATTGGAATGAAGCAGAACATGTCCATCAAGATCTTACATTTGATACCGTGGCATACTTGGCAATTTTCACCACGACGATTTTAGACAAGAAATGTAGAGTGTTCGGCGTGCCATTCTTGTTTTGTTAAAATTCTTTCAATAGTCTCCAATGGTCACTATTTCCCAAGCTGTTTTCCAAAGCAGAAATTGCTCAGAGCTTGTGCAGACTGACTCCATAGTTCTTAACTGACCGTCCTCAATTCATTTAATAGAATTAAGTTGTCACTGAATTAAACTCCGAAACTTGACATTTATTTCTGCTCTCTCGTGACGCGCACTCTCAGTGTTAATCATTCTTCAAAATTGAGCTTACTAAGACCGCATCTGCTTCCTCCACACTGTCAATGTTTGAGCCGGGGCACAACGACATATGAGAATTCACTTTTGCTGTAACTCATTCGTCTCCTTATAGGTAGACAATAAATTTCTTCAGCACTGAGAAACGCTTTACAAATTGAACAACATCTGTAATTTGACCTAATTTTCCTATTAGAATCATGTATATATATATATCGCTATTTAGTCAAAATATCCTACGTAAAATGTTGAAAATTAGCTTACTTTGAGGGCAGAAATATACTCGTTTGAATTAACTCGGGTTGCGTTGGAATAGATGGTTAGTAGAATTTCTCATAATAGACTGTAATTTCGTCAGCAAATGAGAAGCAACAAAGTGGCTGAAGTCCAAAATGCAACGCAGAAGAAATAATGTTTGTGGGACAGATTCACTGGGTGCGGAAATCAACATAGTAATGGTTAATTCCTGATCAGTAATTTGGATACCCGGTTGGGGTTCTTTAACGGTGACGCTGAAAGCTGCTGGCTTATACCGAAATGTAATGGCTACCAACTTAAGCAGCATAGATTTGGATGAACTGCATGCTTTGAACCGTTAAGAGTAGCTGCTCAGAGAAAGAAAGAAGCGCGATGAACTGCTTACTCCGAGTGCTTTCGAATGACTCAGTAGTAGATTATTCCAATGAAATGGGCCATAATCCTGCATGTTTACGTTTGTCCTACTCTGTGTTCAGATTATATGTCGTCGGAACCATGACGAAAAGAACGAATGAAGGTGAGACAACTAGAATAGAAAAAGAAAGGCATGCGTAAAATTCAGCTATTCCAGGTTCGTCCTCCTCATCGTCGGTTGTTCCTCATCAGCCATGGTTCACTTGTAGACAGTTGTATTAAACGACCGCCTATTCCAAAGTGGATCCCCTTATTTCAGAATGTATCTCCGGCCTTCGCACAGCTAGGTACGATCTGCAAATCAGCAGCGGTGATCCATGAGAGCTAGTGATCCATTGATCGCTTAATGCACTCCTTCTGGTAAAGCTTCCCGAATGGGTGGTGCATGGCAAGGGAAAACGGCCTTACATAGTTATCGGACCATACTATCCACGTCACATTGTCACCAGCGCATCCAACGGATGGGTTGTCACACGAAAATCCATTACATCATCGCCAATGCTGCTGTCGCTTAATCAGCTGACTAACCGCCAGTATTGGTGGTCATGCCCTTATCCGTAATCCAGAGGTGTGTCAGGTGGTGTGAAAGTCTGTCCTTAATCCTTGATGGAACTCAGACCTGAAGAGCGAAGCAGTTGTGATGGCGTACAAAACGGTGTCACCTGGACGATGGATGCTGATTAGGATTTCCTAGAGAGACAAAGCAGTTGTGCTCATTCTCCCCGATTTGCAATGGTAAGAAATTACTCAACCGAACGATATCCCTATTACCCGAAATTTTTTCCTGAGCAATAGCTTGTTGTCGATCGGAAAGCAAAACCTTCGTTATACGTAGTCTTATTAAAACACAGACAAGAGCACTGATTCAGTTTGCACAAATGTTGTTGTGGTGAGTTAGTCAAAGGATTTTATCGAAAAGTTTACTTGTTCAGTTTCGGCAGACAATGTTTCTGGCGTGTGCGAAGTTCTCCTCAGCCGAGAGACCAGCTTGTTTTCTGCCATTAGATTTGCAGCACGTGGTATCCTCCCCAGATATTGGGAATTATCGAAAACCAAGTCTGGTTTGGACTTGACCTTGCCAGTCGGAATCACTAGCACCTTTTCCTTATGCAGTAATTTTTCCATTAACCCAGAACCACTATCTGTTCGCACAGGAGGCACATTTCAGTGGTTCAGTATGGTTAACTATCACAGTCACCCGGATACCAATGCTGCTGATTAAAGAATGTCCTATTTTCTGTACCAAATCTAATTGTAATTACCATTTTAACCGTAAGTGCTCAACCATCTACATTAGCCGAACAGAAAAACAGTTACGTGATCGAATAACTAAACACCCCGATGTGGTTCTAGAAGGCAATGGAAACTGGTTGCATGCCACTCACGTTAGCAGCAGCAACAGCAACAACAAACACTACTCGGTTGGATAAAGGCACTGTATAGTGGTAATTTAAATCCTGGCCTTTATAAGCAAAGCCAGCATTCTGTTGCGCAATTCCTACCATTTTAGCAAACATTCCAACCAATCTCCCTTTAGCCAGTCGTTCTGTTGGACGGTTGTTGTGCTTTTATCACCTGATACTTCTTTCACTGGACAATAAAACAGTTAACTATGGCTTTATAAAGCACTGTATGAAGATGCAGCCATGTGATTTAAGACGCATTCTGCAAACCGAACCCATGTTTTGCATGAGTATGTGACTCAGCGACGCACAATCGTGCATTCCCAGCGCAGAACTATTATTTGTTTCAACCTTGTGAGCTTTCAAAATACTGGGGTATATTCGTTCACTCTTACTCGGGGAGTTACCAGTAGCGGTATGACTGACTTTGTTATTTACTAGTCAGGCATCCCCATCTTGTCACTTGTGGTAAACCTCTTGGTCGACTTGTGATCGAATCTTATTCGTCACCTATTTGTGAAATGGTCGCGCATTAACTGCATTGCTGACGATTTCAAAATACCAAATTGTAGAACTTATCAGCCATGACGACATTGCCCAAAATACCTTATCCTATTCACTGCGATTACCTAAATCATATTTTATTAATCGTTGCAAATGTGGCTGTTTGCAGAATGCACTGTTTTGGTCAGCTTTCGCAGAAGCTAACTAGTATTTTATCATAGGTTCGAACATCGGTGGCTTGTTCTATTGCTTTACTCTCGATTGGATAATTTGGGTATCTAAATCTTCAGTTAACAGCTTTCTCAGTCCTCTTTATTTGAACCTTTTTTATTGAATTAGAGTGCAAGGTAAACAGACAATGGCCTGCCTGATTCTGTGATTCGGTTCGTAGACAGATGTGCTCATTGGAACCAAACATTCATTGGGACATGCACACACACACGCTGCCACACACACGCACACACACGTAAACGTGAGTAAGATGAAACCGGATTAACTGCTTTCACTTCTTGGGCGATAAACGAAAGGCCCCTGGGAAATTGCGCAACCCTTAGCGTTCTATTTGTGATCCCTCACGGTCCACTGCTTTTTATGAATGATCATCTGGACGGAATTATTCATTCGTCCTACCATTCTTATTTTTTTATTCTGTCTGTCGACTGACATGGGGTGTTAGGAAATCTAATATGACTTCAGAAAGTGGGAAATCTTGCCTAAAAAACTGATCAACGGGCCACTCTATGAGCTCGCAGACATTTGATCAGCAGTGGAGTTTTTAACTTAAACTCCAGGATCAGTAGTCTTAAACATTGAAATTTTTCCTGCCTAGGCAGCGGAAAATACCGGAACTTGGAGTAATTGGAAACCGAAAAATCTATTACCACTTAACACATGGGTTTCAACGCTCATGGGTCGCATCGGCAAGATAAGTCATTCAAGTTGAATGTCGATAACCGGTCTTGAATTACGAACAGCATCCATTCACGGCGAGCAACTATTAGTTAATCAACACTGGTGTGCCAAATTTGTGCAGAGTTATAGTTCACCACCAAAATTGGACAAAATTAAAGTCGTGTTCACGAAAACAAGAAGAAACTGGAGAAATTTCGCTACTTATTACACCACATCCGGCATTATTTCAAAATCACGTTAGAAATACTCGAATTTTCATGGAAAATCTTTTGAATTGTGTAATAGAATGCCCCTTTCACAGAACTTCTCAAGAGCCTATTCGCTTGCAGATTGTACAGAGATGTATAGACGATTACTACTCCCTACACGGCGTACGTACACGTGTGTCAAATTAAGATAGATCACATTTCGGACTTATGTGGAGGATGCAATAGGTCAGCTAAAGAACATTTCCCAATGGTTCCGGCATAATTCCGAATAACTGTTAACCACTTCTGAAACAATGTGGGATGCAGCATAAGACAGCCTTTGCAGGGGTACTTTTCGCTTCTGAAAGGACACCGTGGAATATTCCTAGTGGATAATCTAAGTGCTAAAATTTTCCAAAACACGCCAGAAGTGACCAAAGATATCTTTGCTCCAAGTCAGCACATTTGAGTTACTTCCTCTCAGAGAATTATGCCACACTCAAACTGGCTTGGTTTGCTCTCCCTTCTGTAAAAGTCAGCGTTTGAAGATCTAGGTTTACGCTATATTCTAGGCAAAAGTTCCCATTCTGTGGTCAGCTCTAAATACGGGTGATTATGAGAGGAATTGAATTTCACGATAACTACCGAATGGCACGAAGTGTAGGGTGTCCATGTTAATAAATGATCGGGATGCAGGTCCAGTTAAGACCTAAAGGGGAATAAGATGAAACCAAAGCGCACCACTGCATGACAAGCTGCTTCAAATAAATAAATAAGCTCTCCTCTAATGTGACAAAGCAATTACACATTATACCTTTCCTTGAGTTAATTTTAAGCTGCGTACGAAGGTGTATATGTACTAGCAAATGTGTACACATGAATGACATTTCTTTGAAACTGCTTGAAAAGAAGGAGTGAATGAAGAGATGTATAAATGGTGCAAATTAATTGTTCTTTGGAAATCCAGTGTAACCGCACTAATCTACTTGAAATTAGCATGCCGAAAATCTTCGCTTAAAATTAATTAAACCGCAACTTGAATTGAACATGTCGCAAGATCATGAAAGTCACTTGGTTTGCAATGATATTATGAAATACTGAAGCCTAACTGTCTTAATTTATACAAATTGTAGAAATTCATTGTTCAAAAGCCTTCGACCTCGGTAAGATTCCGAATCACGTGTGATCACATCCCACTTGTCTGGACATCGTGTGCTCAACACGATCATGAGTTAAAAGTCCTTAAGCGAAATATCCACGCGAAATCTTATCTCGGATGTTGTAGAGGACTTGGTACAACTGTGACGAACTGAATCTTGCTGGGTTTAACCACTCTCTTTCTTGGCCATTCCTGTAGGTGAAAAACCTGTAAAATCAAATTTTAAAGTAAAGGAAGACTGCAAGTTCTTAATATCTAAGCGCTGCGTCGTTGGTTGGGAGGATAGTTTTGCCGAAGTTCCCATTATTTTGGATAACCATTCTCAGGGCAATTTTTACAATCAAGCGATTCTACCTTAAATACCAATAAATAACTGTGTTGTTTGGATATGCATAAGTGTATGTGCGAATGTCTATGTCCGCGTTTGTCTAAAAGATCACTGTGTGGTGCGGTTAAAGAAAATCAGGTGTCAGTCAGATACGGTCACACTTTTCGTAACCTGTCGTGGGGTCAACTGAGGTCCACCACAGTTTGCGATCATTGGGGTGCTTGATTGGCCGTGATGTTTGCATAGTCCATGTAGCTGATATCGCTGCGCCTTAGTTTCGATAGATACAATTGGGATAGACCTGATTCCCAACGATTCGGCCCCTCATCGTATGTCCCAAAGTCGATTTGAAAATTTGTTGTTATCATTTTGTTTCCTCCCGCCAGTGCAAGGAGAGCGATAGCATAGTCTGCTTCTAGCTTCTCCAAGATTGCTTTGCTAGTTGATCTTTTGTTTTTTCTCTTCCTTTATCCTCACTTCGTCCTTTGTATTCTGCAAATCAGTGTTTGCCACTGATTTTGGAAATACATTTGTTCTTTCTTTTTTCGTGTTTGACTTTCATTAATTGGAATCTTAGTCTATTGTCAATAAGAAAGGATGTAAGTTCATTGTAATCCCGAAGGATTTTTCTGATTTTCCCCGTATTCCCTAACCGGCACGAAGTCCTGACAGATGCTGTGAAGCGCTTATGTTCATCCTCGTGTTGTTTGGGCACTTTTTAATTCTCATAAATACTGAGAGGGCAGTCTAACTGCACCATTTCTTTCTTACGGACAGTATCGTCAGTGCACTCATTTGCAACTTTTGCCAGTGACAAAATAAGTGCACGTTTCACACATTGAGGACGAGCCGATTTAAAGTGCAGGCACAACTTTATGTAAGTTGTTTTGCGATGAATGTTGGTGGTGAATTTTTGTGATTCGCTTACATTTAAGTGTCAATCTAGGAAGTTTATGATTCGGTCAGTGTCTTCTGTCTCACTCTTGAATCTGATACAGCTACAATGATTACTAAGACAGCTGAGTAAAGATACTCTGTCTTTTGATTTGATTTTGGCCATTATGTGGTCGATAAATACGCGAGGGTCTAGTAAAAGAGGTCAAGGCATTGGATTCAAGTGCACGTAGAACAAGATTGGCAACGATAAGGGAAAAAGTATTTGAAAGTGAAGTATGTCGAAGTAAGACAAATTCTCAATTCGGTAATGAAATTTATGGGAGTTAACGAACATCGGTCTGTTAGGGAATTAACAGAAATCAACAAGGATTGCACAAATATAAACTGTCTTTTATTGGCACACTTTTTTAAAGAGATATGATGTCAAAGCTGGGCGTTATTTCATCACATCTTAGTTCGACGTCCTTCAGTATTAAGAACTTACATACTGAGCCTAACAAATAAGGCATCGGTTTTTCGGCGCACCATGAACTCATTTCGGACTCGGTGCATTTAATCAAGGAGTGTTTCCAATAAGGAACAGCTTCCCAATCCCCAGGGCATTTGTTAAGTTATCACGCTTGATCTATATCGTACCAGCATTTTTGACCAAGATTTTGCAGAATTTAGGGAGAAACAGATTCGAATGAAATCGGAAACCGTGGAAGAGTTTCAACTAACCAATTTATTAGTTAGGTCTAGACGGATATTGCACGAGCCAACTAACATTGAGACGAAAACTAGATTTTTTGTTTCATATGACTTAATTTGCCATGAGGATAAGGAAAGTATCGACAGAATAATAAACTTAGTTAGATCAGTTTGATTTGCACGAGCTAAAATTTTTATCACTCAGGCGATTTTACCTGACTAATCCCTACCGCATTTCGAACACCGTGAGGCGCAGTCAATTGCCCATTGTTAGAACCACACCACTCAGTACTGAGGAAGTGACTAACGGTAATTTAATTTTCCTTCCTCGGTGTCATCATATAATCATGGAAAGTAGGCTAAAAACGGGCTTATTACGGGAAAGGTGTTCCTTTTTATCTAGTATATAGAAAGTTTATGTTTTCATTAGACATTATTATTGTAGGGACAACTACTTTTCAGACTTGATCAGATTTTGACGTAAGCTGTTTGTGCTCTTAGGCACAAGTTCTGCAACCGGTCTTTTGTAAATTCACTTAACAGATATAATGCACTAAACCCACCTGACCATAGGTATTCACCGCTTCTGTCTTCGAAAGAAGCGTCGACAAACTTTGTGACAAGTCTAACGAGCAACAGACGTAAAAACAAAAGCATAATCTGATACCACATGTGACATTTTGTCAAATTTTCGGTTAACCAAAAAATCATCAATTGACGTTACTCATCTGACAATCGCTTTTGCAGCATCTCCCTGAAACTCGATTATTTCGGGCTCGTTGATTAATCTTGCGTAAATATCGTTGTTGAAACGCTGCCTGTGTGGAAAATTGTCGATTTTATTCCGATTTAGTTGCACACCGTGGCGAGTTTTCTGCACTGCACCTCCGCGTGCCTATTCCCATGTACGACAAAACTTTATCATGTGAGTTCCATATGTTTTGTCACCGGATTCAATCCCCATTTGACACAACAACAGTGAGTTTTGTTTGCTTTTGGAAAGACACGGGTTTTTGTGAATCAAACAACAGTTAGTTAGGCCTTGTTTTAACTAATCAGGTTTTCTAAATCTCGCACCGAACTGCATGAAAGTGCCTGCATAAACTTGGATGATCGTTGCTTATTGCCAGTTTGTCAATATTCTTACCAACATGAAAATCACTTCAAGAAACAGTGGGGCTCTTCACAGTTTGCTATTTAAAACTGAGGAAATAAAAGAGACAGAGAGAGGACTAAGGTTGTTGTAATTGAGTGCACATAGTCTTTGTAATGTACTTTGGTCTAGCGAGTACATAAAGTTTATCAAACCAGAAATCTTCATAAGTGATCTAAAATGATTAGCACCAATGAGATAAGATAAAACTCAGGACGTCAAACTATGTACAGGACAAGATAAGAAAAACCAAAGAGATTGGCAGGCAACAGACATGTCTAAACAAGTGGTTTGTAGCTGACAGTTGATAACAGTGTGAAACAGAATAGAGACGGCGGGGTTCTGAGCTAGATGATTGGAGCACGAGGGACAGATCTGACATTTTCGTAAA
>LUCM01010278.1:0-200078 GCA_008360955.1 Fasciolopsis buskii | reverse complement strand
CAGTATAAACCCACTATCTGTTCTCCTTGTCTGTTCACTTTTTAAATAAACTTGTAACTCTGGGGCAAAGGCAGCGGTCACTGATGCTTGCCTTGATATCTAATTCCGAACTCTGTTCAGGATGCTGTTTGTGATGATATGCGAGACCAAATGGGTCACAGTTTTTGTAATGGGCCGCGGAACTCATGAACACCGTCCCCTTTCAAATGGATTTTGATGTTATCGCCCGGTGTCATTACGTTTTCTGTGTACACTCTTCTAGTATAATTTGAATATTCTTGCCGACACCCATACCTTTTTTACTTTTTGCCTTCGCGATCCTAACGTTGTCCGCTGGTCTGTAGGTTATTGGAGATCAATTTGTTGAAACACTGTTCGGTTCACTCCGCATGTTCAACGCCACCTGTCGCATGACAGGAATTAAGCATACCACACGAATCAAGTTTGTTTAGAGAAAAAGCTTGATCCCCGAGTTTAACCGACCTTTAACGTCCATTTAATGCTTTGTGTTCGGGCCAGGGCTTCTGCCTTGAAAGCCAAAAGTTTATGATGCCACTTTACGACAGATGTCATTTAAGGGCGTGCTATGCTGGATCACTTAACCAAGAATAAACTGCGCCAGTAGGTAATGCGGCAACCCACTAAGTTCCTTCCTCTATTTCCTTGTCACTGCAACCAATTTGTGTCACAAAGCTGTTTCACCGATAACATCTTCCCGAGGTATCTGCCGCTTCATTAACACACTGTCGCCCATTAAATATCCATAGCTTACTTCTGAGTCAGGAGACGTCTTGTTAGCGCCTTTTTACTGTATTCAACGGGAAGCCTTAAAACCCACTGCACAGACCTCTGATCCACTTTTCATAGGTTAAGGGCTATGGTGATTCTCACTGTGCGCGAGCAAAACAGCGCTTCCTTTCTTTCTCTTTTTTCGTCTTTACGTCGATATTCTGGAGTCCCCGCGTAGATGAATACAACGTGGAGCTATTCGTCGACACATTTATTGTCGTAATATACATAACGGAAGTCCTGGAGAGCGGAACGTTACATATAAGCTTATATCGTGCACTCTTTTTATGGACACAGTGAAAAACCGAAAATCAAAAATGAAATGGCAGAGTAAAATAGGTTAAGCAACAATGTCCAGGAAACCATCCTAAACATAAATGCAACAAGCAAGTTTTGTAATCGAGCGTCTGATAAATACTGTTTCCGCATTTATGTAAGTTCCGTAAAGCAGGTAATGTCACTCTCAAGGGATAGCATCCAGGTGATTTACAGTAATGTACGTCAGAAAAAAGTTTTAACAATGCGCGAGCGTAAATAAGCACTCAATGGTAGAAATAATTTGTAGGCATAAGCTCAGTCCGGATCTTAAATTTATCATTAAATAAATGCTTTGGTTTTAATAATAACAGCTCACGAGATGCTCACTAACGCAAGTAACACGTGTTTACGCAATCACTAAAGAAACCAACGCGTCCATTTACCATAAAACGAGGAAAACCACGCCCAAAAACAGCGAAACACAGAGTGCGGGCAACCACTCGTAAGTCATGAGGCCGAATGACCTTCAAAACTAAACCTCATTAAAACTGCCTAGTAAGACTCGCTAGAACATTGGAGGCCCCAAAGACTATTTCTTCGTACATTCCATAAACTTAAGGACTTTCTGTGAACGAAAATCAACAGCGGCCTATTCCCGTATTTATTTATCCGCATTTTCAAAAATTGTCAACTGCGGTGCTCAATATATGAGGTCAATGATATACTTCGTGTTTCAGCCTTAAAGGAAAACCAAAACCCGGAAATGTTCAAATTACGACCTTACCAATAAATTTGCCAAAGTCTGTGTAATATAAAGCCATACTGGACAGTGGTCATTAGCGGACCTTTTGGGGGGCGCTGAGCGCCCCCTGTGCTGCCTGGGCTATGTTCCCACGCCAATATTCCTTACCCTCTGTGTGTTAGTCTCTGTGTGGTGTTATGAAATGTAAGGGCGATTGTTAGAACTCTCTTCCTACTATCCTTACTGGTAACCTTGGGGCCATCCGAGGTCAGGCGTTTGTTGTAAATTTTTGAGGGTTCGCACGTTAAAGTTTTCGGTGCCATGCACGTAGCCGAAGTCTCTGTACCATCGTTCCGGTCGAGACATGCAGAATGGGTGATATTTTTCAGGGAATCAGTGTGTGGCGTTCTGTGTGTGCGCGCAAAAATACACACCCACAGACAAACAAATGAACGCACCTTGCGTAACATCCAGTTATTCTAGACTATCATTCCAGTCTAGTTCTCATGGGAAAGGCCATCTACAATAGGCAAAGCATCGGGAAGTCGAAGGGCACATAGACATTGCCTCTGTGATCTCAGCAGCGGCCATCATCGGTTCAGTGGTAGCTACATGCCATATCTAGGGGTTCTCGGTTTTAATGGATATCGCCCACCCTTTCTGCGGTTACCGCGTTGCCAAACGACTGAGGATCCGAAGGGTTTGACTTTAGTGTAAGTTGATACTAATGCATAATTTTGTTTGTCGGACTGTGTTCAACTTTACTGTAGTGTCAGCCAGGCTAGTAAAGGAAGTATACTGTTAGGGTTGTCTGGTCGTTTGGAAGCCGACATTTCGGAACCACGGGAATTACATAGTTACACTTTGTAGTTTGTCGTTGGCAGTTTAACATTCCGCCGAACTTACATCGTCTTACCCTTCTCCCTCAGCTTGCAAATCTTAATATCGTGACAAGATTCGAAACGGAGAATGTCTTGAGAGAAAATGACTAATGTCAGGAATGAATTGCTCGAACCACTTCCCTTGACTTGTGCAACTTTCCCGATCTCCGCAAGCGAAGGTTTCTGAGTTCTTCCCGCACTCAGTCAATATGCTTTGTTCCTGAATTCCTTGTTATTCTGCGAACAGTTGAGACTGTACGTTTTTTTATTTTCCTGGCCTCATTACAGTCTGCATTTTCATTTCGAGACACCCCATTGCCCTTTCCTAGCTACCTGTTATCGTGAGTCAACTGTGAACATAATCTGGAAAAATCACTACAACTGAAGACGATTTAAATAACAAAGTGCAGTTGAGTATAAGCTTATGAGCATTAGGTATACTGAAGAGTGAGGGGATTTTCAAAACTTTTCGGTATAGCTTTGGCTATCTGGAGGTGGCTACGTTTGAGAGTAGAAAATAACTTACCAGAATATCTGAACAACTAGAAGGTAACCGAGGCGTAGAGTTAGAAAGGTTATCGGCCGTTTGACCACCTGCTGAAATACCAGTTGGTCTTGGCAACTGGGAAAAAACCATTTTGACTGCTCTGCACGCAGACTGTTGGATTTATAGTTTCCTTAGCATTGCCTGGTGTCCATGTCGCTTAATAATTCGCACGTCATGTCCAGAACTCCTTTTTAATAAACGTCTCTTGCGAGAATGCTGTTTTTTGTTTTTTAAGGAAACGTGGGCCTGGTTCCGGTTCCTTTTTAGTTCGCACTAGGGGATAATTACCGCCCCTCTTGGATCGCTAAACAACGACCAAAACGCACGAGTTCTGATCCGGGTAGAGTTGACCAGTGCTTCAAAGCGGGATTCGCCAAATGGTTAACTTCACACTTTTTGGATGAAATCTCAAAATCACAAAGTGTCTCAGCCGGATTTGGCGCGAAACCTTAGAGAAAACAAGAATGCCTCATAAAATCTGCGGTACTATTTCAACGAGCCTCAGTTACTATCCAGAAAAACCTAGTCAAAAGACGGGAAAAAATCTGTGTAAAGTCAACAGTTGATCAAAAGAAATGCATAGACTTTACCTGTCCTGTGGTTGACGAAAATACTTTAACTTCTGCACTCTTGACCAAATCCAGACAATAATTTCCTTAGTATGGGAGATAACAATGAATGTAAGTGAAATGAACGTCTGCAATTGACCGATGTGGACTGGGAAACGAAACTACAGTGTATGAAAACACATCACCTTAAGTCAGAGTGACCCATGACTAAACTAAATGTCCGCACAGTAATGCCAATTAAAGGGCGCAGAGAAAAAAAAAAGAGATCAAGCACAAAATAAATGCCGGAAAATTCAGTGTCATTACAAGGGTTCCGGCAAGAGTGGCATGTTATCGGGAAAAGAAAAACCGATGGCATTAGGCAACGAATTTCCGTTAGCCTGGATGTTACACTCGGTGTGATTCGGACTCGATTAGCTGTGTCTAAACAGGTCTGAGATACTATCTCTTGTTGTTCACCGTGCTTACAACACTTTAAGGTTGAATTCTTCACGGGCCTTCCCGGGAAAATAACTACTAGGAAGCTTTTGTTGATAGATGCTAGACTGGAACTAACCATTGGAGGCCATAACGTAATTAAATAAAAAAGGTTTGTAACTAGCCGAAAATTGCTTGGACAATTTCACCCGCCCCGTTGAGTATACATCTAGAGGGTACCGTCTGTGTGTGTACCAATTCTAAGATTCATCAGAATGTCTCTTTGGATTGACAAATCGGGCAACTGGGGTGATTGGTGGAGATCCCTGCAAAATGAAGTTACCGTTAGCGAAACCTGGAGTGGTCTTGCCGAAACATATCTGATACCTAGGCTTGAGCCCAGTGCAGGCTCATCGTCCGTAGAGCTGTAAAGACTTTGGACAAGGAGCTAGTCGGAAACTGCGCAGGCCGTCATCTTTTGGGTCTAATGGTCAGCAGTCATAAATAACGCAAAGATTGGCTTTATGCAATTTTCATTTCCATTTCCAACAGATTAAGCAAAATGTAGGATGCCGTCGCATGTCATACGACTGCAAACTCAGTGATTTTTCGTGGCGAGGCTTGTGGTTTGAAAAGGGATGCATGTACAGATAAAGGGGCCTAATCTCTTATCAACATGGTAGGACTGACAGGGCATGCAAGCTGAAGAAACACTAGGCATGGGGCATTTGAAGAAAGTCTATTATTGTGGCGCAATTTTCTGTTCAACCTGCTTTGACGCGTCACTTCGGCTTTGCAAAATTTTAACGGCCATTGCTTTGTAGGACGAAAGCGATGTACAGTTCTGATTGTCTGAAATTTTGACGGCTTTTGCCTTCGAGTCATCTATACCGCTATACTAACGCGTTGTGGTTTAGGCTCGGTGCTGTTTCGGCGGCAAGATATAAGCAGATTAATTACCTTTTCTGATCGTTGGTTCTGATCTCTATACTATCATTTGAGGGCACTTTGTCAATGGCGACTTCAGAATCCGATGATAACCTATCCGGGGATCTCAAAACAAACATTTTCAAATTACCGGTGAGAAGGCTTTAAAACTGGACAAACCCTGAAAATATGTGATTACCATTGTGTCATGCTCCTATATCTGTTACATGGCTTATGTTCCAGACATTTCGAAAGATCTTAAAATATATAAAAAACCTAAAACACCACAAAACACTTTTGTGGTGATATCATGTGGTGAATTATTTCATTAATATATATTCCATATCGCTCAAGCCATCGGCGTTCATATCTCCTGGTCTCAAGGCTTTCGCATTCTTCTAGCTGCAGTTCAGGGCTGACGCAGTTTGTTTAGAGCTCGGAATCACTGTTCGATGTTATAGTATCTGCGAGGAACTTTGTTCCTAACCATCCCAAGAAGCAGCTCCCTAACCAGTTCAAACAGACATCTTGAAGACATTACCTTCCTTTAGCGGAGGAGCGCTTCTGGCTACTTCAGGCGTGACACCATGTTAACGACGTCAAATCAGATAGCCACCATACTCCCATTTGGTCCCTGGCTAAGCTTGCCAACAAAAACACTGAGACTGTCCGAGAATTTTGAGTAGAATCATGCCAACTCGAAACTACCTCGGAGACCCTGCATAAAGATTCATTTTTGTACAGAGCAACCCTAGTGGCTGGTGAGAACGTTGCGCTTGTGGAGTTAGACTGCAACTGCCAGGACATCACGCGATCTTTTGGGTGCCGATATAGGGAGACCTCCGAAAAGTCCTCCTACTTCTCGATTTGCCCAGAGCGTCCACAATTCAAGAAACAACAACGCGTGCACACAAATACTCTTACTCCATTTTAACCACGAAGGTGACTGTGTCATTTATTGGCCCATTTCCCTTGTGCTTTTGCCCCTCTCGTTCCTGCAGTGTCTGTGGCCGTTCATACTTGTTGAAAATCTAACAGGCACAACTTTGCTCGGTATTCTGCAGCAAGTGAATTACTGGATGTTTCACATAGACCGATCCTTCGTCGAACATTAAACTTGAGGATTCTGAATCTCCGGCAGATGCGAAACGAATCACTGACATCCTTCACGATTTTCATTGTAATGTTTAATCACAACTAGTCTTATCTCGTCCAGTGAATAAGATGTTCGAAGAAGAAAATCCAGTGACCAAGTGCACTATATAGTCATTACAGGACGACAGGTCATGATTGGATTTTGCCGACGGGCGCTGGACCGACAGGCATTCGCCGAAAGTTTTTGACACTGTGCTATCTAATGGTATTGACTATGCTTCTCACACCCTTCGGATCTAGCGGTTTCAGAGGTTTTATTGGATGATGGGATCGGCTAGCAACCATATACATACTTTCGTGAGCTTCAGCCTGAAAATCATTTTGCTAGTTACCTGATACCAAAGGGCCATGCTACACGGTCTTACTTCACGGCACGAACACAGTGGTGAGGTCACTTGAAAACGTGATAGACTGTGCGGATTGAGCGCGCATTGTTATCAATTGTATTTTACAGTTCTCGTCGATGGAGCTTAAAACATTTTTAGGTTAATTGGCGCCCACTCAAAACGACTCGCGGATAATAAAAATTATGAATGCTCACTATGGATAAAAGTCGCATAGGGCTGTAAGAGGTAAAATTGTATCTGACTTGAAAAGAAGAATCTAAATCAAAGTCCGAAAAGGCAGAAAATTGAAAATTCTTAGGGAAACTGGAATTGCCAGAAAAATGTTTTGTAAGCAAACGTTTTTAGTGTTATATACGGACTGCATCTGACCAACCTAAACCGTTCGACATTCAGAACTCGGCAGGTCAGTTTTTCCAATCAGTGGCATGAGATTTTGCCTTTTCTTTCTGGCTGAGTTGTTTTATGGGATGAAGAGACTATTGGGAGTTAGTTAAAGTCTTCCCACTTGAGGAACTGAAGATATCTACGATATCTGGCATGGAAAGTAACAGTTGCTTTATTACTTTAACCTCATCGGTTATGAAGTTATTCGCTTGCTAACTACACGGAATCGAACCTGAGCCATATAGTTGGAGGAACATTGCGGTAAAAAGGTCTCAGGAATGCTGGAAGGCAGTTGGGCTCGCAATTGTTTTGAGTTAGTCACACAAATTTCATTTTGGAGACTGAGTCCGGAATGACAAACGGATGTTTGCCTCAGCTAACACCCAAGAAGCAAACACCACGTGGTCCCCGCTGGGACCGTGCTGAGTAATGGTAGGCTAACCACTAACCACTAAAACCGTCCTGAATACTGCGGGAGCGCAGATCATACACATGCACATGTATCCACTTGTATTGTTACATATGTATATCCGATCCAAAAAGGGTTAGACAAAACCCTTATCACAAGCAAGGAAGAAACAGGTTTACAATTGTCCTGGGTAAATTATTGCACTAAATATCCATTTAAAAAGAACGTTGCTAGTAAACCGCTGATTCCAACTTTTGCATATAGCAACATTCGTTTGCCGGAAGCAGCCAAATAGCAACCGGTGTGTCTGGTTCACACCTACGTTACTCTACAAGCGACACAGTTTCTTGGTTTACAATCCAACTCTTAACGTGCATTTCAGTTTTGAAGAAGGACACTTCAAAGGGATGCAGCTCAGATCCCAACTAGCTCGCAAACCTTGTCCAAGGAGTAACATTAGGTCAATAATAGGGAATTTGAAACGGAAAATGTTGCAGTTATCTTCAATATTCTGTAAATGTCGTTAACACGATTATCACTGATGACATGTTTGAGAAATAGTCACACGAAAGATATTGGGAAATAAGAAGTTGATAATGACCAAGTAACTCGGATGGGTGAGCATCGAATCTAATCACTGATAACGATAATCGCGTTGAGTCTGCCATTCATTGCTGAAATTTAGGCTACATCCCTACCCGGCTCTTAAATTTGTGAATAAGGATTGTCAAACTTGCCTTGAGAAAGACACGGCAGTCGAAACGTTGGCGAATTACATCCACCAACAACTTTGAGTTATTAACATTATATCATTCACAAGTTGGCAGAAGCTCAGGTATTTGGTTATGATGTGCGCTATTGCTATCTGCTTTATTGCCTGGCTCTGGAATGACAAAAAATGCTCAATAAATCAAGTTTTATATTTATTCAACTATCTTCATTGAAATTCTGTAGAAGGATGCTGCACGCTCTTGCGTATGTTAACAACTGACGCTTATGAGAAAGCTTGCCGTCGAACGAGTTCTAACTGTCTACTGAGTAAAGGTGTTTTTAACTATGTGATAAAACCCAAGACATCTTAGGCGGGTGGGAATTTCCGCTATAAATTAACGGCCATCAGTACATTGTATAATAAGTGAAACTTTGTAACCGTAAAGCAGTTCTTATACAAGAACAAAATATACTGTTATCAAAAACGGTTGGTCCGGTTAGCATTGATACTGATAGAACATTGGCGGATAAAAATAGATGTGAAATGCTCCAGGGAGTTTCAAGGTAGGACCACGTCAGGTGAACACTAATCCAAAACAGCTTAGGAAATAATGAAAGGTTCACACTACAGATGTTCGCATGCGTCGAGAATGAGAACAGGTTTCCACTTTTCTCATTCTGTCAGATGCGGAACCACTGAGGCGAACAAAATATAACTGAAAATCGAAGCTGGAGTTGGTGAATGCCACATGTCGTTTTGCATCTATCAGACGATTGCACTGGAAACTGGCATACGAGTTGTGCAAGTGCAGTCTGACAACTAGAATTGTCCGAATTATCTAATGTGCTGGTAGCGCCTCAGAGATGTTAACAGAAAAGAACTCGTCACTGTGGATAAGCACACTTATCAGCGGACTTTACTACATGTTAGATATTGTAAAGGTTGACGTAGATACTGAAGCATGTTCCACTGTGGCAAAACCTGTTTGCATACATATATGCAAAGTGGTTATGGTATTTTTCTCTCGTTTGTGTGTAGATATAACTTAGCTCGTGCTAACACCGAATACATCTAGTCCAACACTGATGACCAGTGGATACCAGTGTTTGTTGATGACTTCGCATAACCATTAGTTTGGTTCTATCTGACATATGCGCTTGTTCATCTGGAAGCTTCATGTTGTTTTGCTTTTTGCAAAATGTCGTATCCTGTAAATTTTTTGTTTTAATCCGAAATGAATGCAGGCTGTCCGATAAATGTATCTTGGTACTTGACGACGTTGTGTGCAACATTGCTCTAGGATCTTATGGTGCGCCTCAGTGAGTATGCATTCACATGTACTTATATATATTTATGTTATACAAATATTCTATGGATCATAGGCCAATGGAATAATAACAAAGGAGGGAATTATTAAAGCAGAAGGATTAAAGAAAAAAAAGTTGTGCAGAGTTCATTACATATGTGCTAGCTATTCTGTCCTCTCCTTCAGACCAATTGTTGTCCGTTGGGATGCCCAATTCATGAATGGGCATAATACTAACCGGTTGCCTAAAATGAAGCATAGATGTGTCCCAAAGGGGCATTAAGCGAGACTTAGACTAGATGACCCAACTTATAAGGGACTGGAGAAAACTGAGTGCCCAGGAGGCACAGGAGACACTCGAGTATCTCATTTCCGTCCTAGAAGTGGACACTTAAATAGTTTCCTTTTCTGATGTTTTCTATGCTAGGTTTAAAATGCCATTCACAATAAAAATATGTCCGAAAATTATTTTTCTGTTCATGTGAGACTCACATTTAACCAAAAACATTTTCCTGAAGAATAAAAACAACCCTCTTATGACCCCAGGAAGCAAATATAGTTCCATAGTTAGATTTCGCCTGCCAATAATGCCTGAAATTTTCAGTGGGAGACGGTGATAACCAATACTTAACTTTCATTGCGATGTTGCTGTCCTCAAGTTCGTTCGATTTAATCAAATTTCCTATGGCACTGTACCTCTAGGTTTGAGATTTAACGAGAAGGTTGTGAGCTGCGGTACTGGATCGTTTTGTGTAGTTGTTTATGCCGGCTGATGCGCTTACTGGGCTTCGGCTCACAAGGTTCTCTTTTTGTCTAGTGCACTTCATATTGTGGCGCGTGTGAACCTCGTCGAGGAGCACTGCTCGCGGTCAGACTCTTTCAAGAAGTCATGTTATGGTGCCGAGTAGTTTTATTTGCTGCCGGCTGCACAGCAAACTTTGGGCGGTTAAAATCGTTGGTGACGAATCTATTTCACCCTGATGAATTTGCCTTTGTTCTCCCAGCATTTCAGCTCGTGAAGTTTACTAAAGCTCATCTGCATGGATACGCGTCTACAGCGAAATGGAGGTGCGTGAAAGCAATGGCGAGACAGTTAATTGTAGGCGAAATGCCTGCAACGTCCGAGGACACACCATCAAAGGTAACAGGTAATGTTAGCGACAGCTACTAACAGCGTTAAACATTAGCCAATTGCAATGGTTATCCTATCATATTTCCGGAAAATCTTGAAGTTCCGTAGTCCTCGTTTGTCAGTGTAAGTGAACCCGTGGGGCTTCAAGCTATCAATGATATAAATAAGGCAAACAACAATTGCGGTTCAACGCTTGAAAGTGAGCTAATTTCCCACGCACTATTTCATTTTAAGAGGATTCTTTGATAGAAGAAACGCTTCTAGCAGGATTTGCGGCGCGGGAGATAGCCTCTCAAGGCAACATCCCCATGGGGACAGTCACCGTAATGTTACGTGGCTTGCACAAGCTGAGGTTGGATGTTCCTGTTGATCCAAGAAGGTTTTTGTGGAATGCGCGCATGACCTACGTCACTGATCTTCTCAACGTATGTATATTTGCTTCGGTTTAAAAGAATGTCTGTATTTACAAATACATTCCATCCGATCCCAAATGATAATCTATTGGAACAATAAATTATTTATGTATTATTCCTCAATTTTTCCGCCGTCTCCATAATCCTCGATTTGTATCCGCTGTTGTTCATCAGCCCGGAACCAAATGCAAACTGACGGCTCAAGCCACCGGTATAGGCCGACCGGCCTTGACATTAAAACTCCCGTCCCTATAAGCCCCATTTACAGGACTCCTCACCCCAGGGTAACATTTCTTTTTCAAAATTACTCCGTGGTTAACAACTGAACGAACAACTATTGTTTATATTACTGCTTATTATTATCATCCAACTTGCATACTTCTCGGCAAGCCTTCAGAAATACGTCAATTTTGCCGCTGTTACTAGTCTAGATTCACCTCTGAGTCTATCAACTTGAGCTTTCTGGTACCTAGATAGTTGGTGTGATGAAGACTACGATAGAACTGGATCGTAGATAACTTGCGATTCGATTTCATTCTGCAAATGATGATGGGACGCTAATAGAAGCCTTTGTAATCTCTAAAATTTTACTACGGCAGATGTTCAAACAATCAGTCACGCAAGCCGTGCAAGAAAACCATTTTTCTATTATTAATAAGTTTGCGTTCCGAATGTTAGGCGACATTATCCTCCTTAATCATGCCTTTCGTATTTCTGGATTGTGATAATTGGCAGGGTCAGCTCATGTGTCCTTTTGTGCGGGGGATTGTCACAATGACTTTTTCCACTGTTAAGCTAAGTTTTGGCACTGAAGAGACGAAGTGAAGACGTTTGGTGGCAAAAATTTATATATCGGTCTCATCAAGCAAAACGAGAGCCGGAGGAGCTCAGTCAGATCAGGTAACAAAATTTGATTTCTATTGATAGCGGTGCTTCTTCCTTCGGAAAACATGCGACCGTTGCATAGGGCTCTGAGGTCAAGCAGGGTCGGCATCGAGTAGAGAATTCGGCGGTATTTTGGATGCAGTTCTCACCACGGGATAAAATTTTTCCCTTTCGGCCACTTAGAAATTCTCGGGTGGAGTTTCGTTAACATCAAATTCTCCACGTTTTAGGACAAAAATTATTGGCTTGTTCGGATGCTTCTAGTTTTTCAACATCCGTGGAATTCATTTTTCTGCCTGAAAGCCCGAAGCCCATCTCGGACTGTTTGACGCAGCCATTGACTTTAGTTACAAAATTGTGAATATTCAAGGATATTACTGACAATCTTCTATGATGCATGGATGATTAGGTTATTTATAAATAATATTGACTATTCGCCGTGTTGCATGGCTTGTCTTCTTTCGGACAGTATCTTTAACATACAGAACTCAGGTCACCCTTTAAACCTTTCGCGGTGAAGCACCAGAGTAGTGCTTCATTTCCACCAAAGCCTGTCATTTGTGCTTATTTATCATCAAATCAAGCGTTGCAACCGGGAACTGTCAAGAGTTGTTTGCTTCTTTGCGCCTCCGGCCCTGGCTCATGCAATTCAGAAATACTGGGTTTCGTTCAGGTTTTATTCTCAATGATAATCAGTGGTCCTTGACAGATCGAAAGGAAAGCATAGTACCTATTCTATTTTCTGTAGCTGAATGCGTCACCCGAACTGCAAACGTCAGCACTAGTTTACATCGCGTTCGGTATTCCTATATTTCGGACGCCAACCAGAGAACAGTGGTAACATATGACTTTTGGTTGGAAGACCCGAATGCAAACTGGGTGTGATGTTTGATATTTACCAGTGATAAGGACCGATGAACTCAAAACTAGAGCATAGTGCTCCAGAGTTCAAGGTTGCCCGGATAACCTGAAGCCAGTGGATGGATGGTTTAGTCCAAAGTGCAGTCGGTCAAAAAGCAACGCCAATCATGCACACTACTTACAAGTAACTGAGAGATGTATACTAATTAGTGATCTCATTAAGCTTGGCCACCGTTAAAATATGCTCCACCTAGATCCCAAAATACAAAGGGCAACAAATAACCAAGCGTTTCTGCAAGTAAAATAAAATATGTAAAGGTAAATGACGCAAAACACAGTTCAACCACAGTGGTCGTAACTGCAGTCGTTGGTGCATCCTTGACAGATATGTCATAGCAATTTCCATTACTTCGCGGTCTAATGTGACATCCCGTATTGGTGAGATTGCACCTTGAGTGATGCTCACCAATTTGATACACCCTTGGCATTCGCGTGACATCCGGTTATTGATCACATTTTGAATGAACATAACATAGATCAAGAACCCTGTTTTTGAGTAACGCTGTCTTCGTAATAGTGGTGGAAAATGGTTGTTGAATTTCGTTCGCAAATGAGCGATTGAGATTAAGACACTGGGTTCAATCTTTTGAAGGAGTACTGGACGTGAATAGATTGCTTTGCTTGGGGGATGTTTTACGCATGCCTACAGAATTCCTACCTTGGTGTAAGCTTTTTTCCGAAGCAGGTAACGATTAGAAAAATGACTTAGGTGATCAGCGAGTAAAATGGCCTAGTTACACAAGCCTTAAGCAGCTAGCTGGTTCTTGAAGGTGCAGCTAAACTACAGGGTTAAGGTCTATGGGATTCCTTCGCACAGTGGTTCGGGATAATGTGTGACATTACCCAGTGTCTCAGTAAGTGGCATTTTTGATTCGAGCTTTCTTTTTCTTCTAACTGGTACTCCAACTTATTATTTTACAACTTTCCACTTATCATTTATTGGTGCTTCTGTTCTGAATAGAAGGAGCTGCAAAATAGCAAACAAAACCTGAAACCGGAGTGAGATTCCGATACTACTGCAAGTCAACGTTTGTTTTCGTTAGTTATGATTATTAAAATCTGTGAAACTTCGTCGTCCAGCTGATGGAATTATGCAGCCGTTTAGTTTTGAAGACTTTGTATCCACATAGGCCAAGGCATATCTAAAGAACGCGAGTATCAATAAATGATTTATATTCATTCTTTGTTTTCCATTAGCAATGCGCAGATACGAGGCCGTACCGCAAACATTCCCGGACTTAGAGCTCAGTAGAGTTTTCTTTTTTTCATTTTGCAAATAAAACTAGTAGAAAGTTTGGGGGCATTGGACACTCCATTCAAAAGAAGAAAGGGGAAGAGTTCAACAGAGCAACGGCTTAATAGTGTCTCCGTAACATGTGTCCAACTTTAAGTCCGCTTGAAATATCGATTACTGCAACGCACTGGATTCTGGAGCAGTACCGCCAGATTTCACTAAAAAGCTGCATGTCTCTTCTCTCTGAGTTTTGCAGTTCAGCTGTGCTTCTGATGGAGCTACTGGGTAAGTGACCTCTGTACCGAATCGACTACGCCGGCTGAATTGGAGCCCATAACGCATTAATTCAGAGAAAAAATGCAACACTTCACCATAAGACAGCCTCTGGTTGCACTGCACCAAAGCTCAGCAAAATTACCTAGTTCCGGTGAAGAGATGTTAGCAATTGAAAATTCCAGATGGTCGCCTGCTAGATTTTGGGGGTCGCAGCCGGTGATTGTGTTCGCACTCCGCTTTCCCTATCTTTTGAATTACTAACTGCGGAGCACATAGCATGGTCAGGATTCTTGTAATCTTCAACTCTTTGTATGAAACGCAGTAAATTATGATGCCTGACATTCGACAATTCTCTTTATCTAATTTTCCTAATTTTTTGTGCGGAACTCATAGGGCATCCTTTTACCGCAGTTCTAAAAGGACAGACTTCATTTATTATACTCCCGATTTGAACTAACAGGAACAGATTTTTCGACGAAATGGACAACTAATAAGCCAGAATTCGAAGTGAATCGCAAACTCAAAATCATATTAAGCACGTTGACAGCAACCAAACTAAGAACAAGTGGGATCAAAGTAGGGATTCGTGATATTCGCCACGCTGCCTTATGCAAACCCTTAGGCTAGTGATAGTGGGCTAAGAGCTGGTGTTGCATGCTGAACCATTTACTAGTTAAAACGAGCAGATTGAATTATAGGAATTCACTAGAGCTGTAGGTCAGTAATTTTGACAAAGTATCAATCACAAATGTTCTCATGGGTTAGCTTCTGATTTCCGGCATGACCAGTGTGCACTAAAGCTGATTCTTAACAATCAGAAACCACTTAAAAACAAGTTAATCTCAAGCTCAGTCCATCACCTTACAACACAAGTACACGTTTCTTTAGCATCCAAAAGCAGCATACTGGCAGAAATGTCACTCTGATGAGTATAAAAATTCGTCAATGTATAATATTTTACGGAAGAAACCCAAATGCCTTTGCAATTTTGCCAAGAGGCTTAATTGCGGTGGAGTGTTAAAATACTTGACCATCAAGCCTCATCTTCAGTGCACCTATTGGTGGCAGCATACCATGCATGAACAGGAACTTATACGGTTAGTCATTAAATCGCTTAGAACAGTTGAAGTGACAAAGGTTTCCACACAGCGCAAATAAAGCGCACCAAAATTGTGATTCCATCATTTTTTGCCCAATGCAAGGTTAAAGCCCACTGTTACCGCTGTTTGGCTGTGCTTTTAGTATCTAGCGCTAAACGCCTTTAGTGTGCGGAAATCGTTTACACAATTCTTGAGTCAGCCAATGGCTTTCAGTCTAAAAGGCAGATGTTTCATTCATCATTCAACCACTGAAGGATAACGGGAAAGTGAATATCAAATAAAACCCAACAATTTTTTCATTAGTACAGGGTGTGTATGTTGGGTACAACTACTGATCCTACCGAAATCCGCGGTAATGGGGTACAAACTTTAATTCGCATAATTCTGTTTGATGCACATATGGCAGCAAATAGTTGGACCAGTAAGCTAATAGCAGCTAGTATTTTGTCGATACACAACTTTCCAATGAATGAACGATCTACAAAAGGTGCTCCGTTGAAATTGTTGAAGTCAAGCAAGCAGAAATAAGTCCAAATGTTGGGCGATCATTTGCTGTCGATATTCTCCTATCGAGACTACTGTTCAAATTAATAGCCATTCCATTTCTTGTTTTTTTAAAAAAATTCCGTTTGTTCAATCAGCTTGGAACGCGAAGAAGACGTTTCCAAAGTTGCACGTATCAGATAAACATGCTCCATTTTGAGTCGGCTGATCATCTTTTGTGCTGAACATAGGCTTCCCGCATCCCCACGTAGATGTGCTTCGGTAGTTAAGTCCGGCATTTTGAATGGCTGTGAAAACCTTCCTTTTAGAAGCATCACTTAGTACGGATTTAAGTGTGTGTCACTGGGGATCCAAAGTCTGTGTGCCCTGTGAGACATTGAAAGCAACGGGTGTTTTTTCAGTTCTGAGCTGCCAGCTTTGAGCTGAGAGACTAATGCGTAATCAATTACACCATATTTGTACCGAAAATGATAAAAAGGCACAGCTCACTGATTATTAGTCCAGATTGGTTATGGCAAGTTTTACTAACCCCCAGTAAATGAATACAAGAAGTGTAAGTGCATTTGTGGTCATTTTGACAAGTTATTTAGGAAAAGCTTGCTTTGAAATTACTCGGCCCATCCGGAGAAAATTCAGTATCGTAAGCTGATCAAATTCAACGTCAACTAGGTTACATGTTGGCTTTTATTAGAACGAAAAAAACAGATTTAATCGAAACTGGATCAAATTATGAGACCGTCCAAAGGCATGGGTCATCCAGTAAGTATTCTTGAGTTTTCATAGCAAAATTTTTACGTATTTATTTAGAATCGGCATCAGTTGAAATATCAGTGACGTTGGTTGTGCGATTTCGCGGTAATGACAAATTGACAATTGGAAGTGGGGGAGAACATGTGATTTAAATGCAGTGAAATGATTATGTGTAGGATGGTTGATTTCAGTCGGAGTCTTAATCGGGGTTTAGTCAGACAGACAGAATTACGGCTTTTTAAGGCAAGACCGCGGAACTGTGGCGAAATTTGTCAAATTCCGGATTAATTTCTCTCTAATAACTGAGCTTTTCTCCCGGTGTTTTAGAATGTAAACAGCTTGTTTTGCTGCACGTGAAGGTTGATTTCACCTTACAGTATTAATTAGAGGATGACAGGGTCGAACAGTTTCCAGATTCGCTGTTGAAGAGTCTTTTGTTATTCTGATGCAAAATGATCCTACACAAATTGGGAACAGCAAAACGGAGCTAACGGCTGATCTTGAAGCCTTTCCTGTGCACCCGATGACCAGAGGACTACGATAATTTACCTTGCATACCTTTCTTTCCTAAATCTTTGTCAACAGAATTCGAAGAAGAACTTTCTTCACAATAATTTGGTTAGTTAAGTCACATGCAATAAGTTGAAACCAATGCTTCTTAGTGCCCAGCTGGAATGAATGGCTCATTGTTTTAGGTTAGTTAAACAGAATCGGCTGTCCCTGAAGAAAATGTACCCAACAGTTTGGGTGCACATGTGGAATGTCTAGTTAAAAAACGATCCACTTTGAAAACGAGATAAACCAATGTTGCTTAACAATAATGAGGATAACTATTTGTATGTGATAGTAGCAAGAGATTGAGTGTTTTCATGAAACAATTCATTATATAATATTATCGCTCAGCTCACCATAAAGAAACCATGGATGCGCTGTATAGCTGCTTCACTCTTGTAGAGAATCATCAAAAGTGCACACCCACCGCGCCCGGACTGGGACGCAAACTCGGGACGAGCAACCCTGACCATTACGCTACCGTGCGAACTCTAAATGATTTGTTCAACTTTACCAGATGTTGATGTTGCACCCATCCGTCACTGATATGCACGGCCACGGGCCACCAACGCACAGCAATCAACCCCAACTGATAGATGACTGATGATGATTTCTAACAAGGATGAAACAGTTGCGAAGTCCTTCCATGGTTTCTTAATGCGAGTTCAGTGGTGATTTCACACGATGAATTATTTCATGAAAACATTCAGTCTCCCACTGCTAAAACATACCAAGCAACCAAGCTCTGTAGGTTATATCCAAAACCTTCATCGTACTTAGGCCACCTATAGAGAAGTCTTCTATAAAAAAACAGTAATTTGTGAAGAAAACTGAGTACGATTTTGCTTTTAGGCGTGTAATCACTTTTTGGTTAGGGGAAAGATATCATTACTTTCCCAGTGATCGGAAGTGCCCATGTTGATAACTTTAGAAAGATCATCTATGCAATTTTGAGCGTTTTGAATAATAGGATTTGGTTAAAAGACTGTAAGCGTAGTTGACTGATGGGCAATCTCTAACACAAAGAAACAAAGTAAATGATGTCAGATATTTGCGAGAAAGAGTAAAACTGAACGACAGAGTTCAAGTTTACCTGATACGAGCCCTCAGTCAACCAAATCAATGCTGGAATTATAGCAGAGAATGACTCAGGAAACAGATTAAAAGTGATAATTTCTGTCCGATGAATTCAAAAGAATTATTTTCAGCATCCCTGACAATTTATCACTCTAGAAGGAAGGGCGAAGATGAGTAATCAGCTGTCTGATTCGAATAGACTTTGGGGTATTTTGTTTAATTTAACTCGACATTAAACAAAAAAGTTGTAATAACTTGAGAACACCACCTAAAGATTTTTTTCATACGGGTTTTGCATTAGTTATTATTTGGATTGTGACTTCTGTATACCAAGAATTATAGTGCGAGCATTTTCGACAGAATCAATTAGTCGGTGTGAAAAACGCTTCAGTTTGCAATGAGCTAATATGATATTTTTGTAAGGCTGAGGCCACATAACCGATGGCGATTGAATGATCAAAATATCGATGTTCTGTAATGAACGCAGTGTGATTAAACTACCTCAATGGTGGTCACCGTCCGCTGTAACAGCCTCTAACTAATCGCAAATCACACCTTGATATATTGTATAATCAATAAATTCACTGAAGAATTGAGTGAACTATTCAACTTGAAACCTCGATTTGAAGAAAAATTAAGGCTAAGATTATTTTAATAATCAAAGAAGCAAGCGAAATGTGGAGTTTGCGACTTTCAGAAAGAATCCAGAGGACTTTTAACAACCGATTTAAGCCTGATAGAAGAACTTATTCGCTAATGAGGAATTTAATTTAATTTTTGTGTAGTCTGTGATGAGACTAGACTACTGGCAGCATTTGAATAGGGGTTGTCTTTTGACACATATTGAATGCACCTCAGCAAATTTGTAGTGATTATCACGTTTGTGCGAAAGCTGGCAATTTCAGATTTGGTGCCATCTGGCGGATGAAGGTATCGTATTTGCTGATTCCGAATTCATATTCCAAAAGAAATCCATTTAAGTTTCAAGCTGGGAATCCTCAAAGTTTTAATGATTTCAAAAAAGATTGGACAAAATCATTGTCAACGTTTTTATCCCTTACTTACTATTTATAACGCATCGGTATAAGGTCAATCTCAAAATGATTTTATAAGTTTTACGCAAATAAACGTCGTATATATTTTGAACCAAAAATGTGCACTTCAATTCCCCGAGAATGAGTCTGCAGAAATCCCGCTGGTTTCACCGCGCCACGCTAATGCTAGATTTTTAGCCACGGTATATTCAATGCCGTCTCGGACCAACTACAGAAGATGGACCTTGGAAGTGCTCACACAGGTCGATTTCATGCCGCACGCCTATCACAGGAACGCGGGCTTTCAACGTTCGTAGAAAATAATTGTGGTGCTTCGTTAGGAAACGCAGTTCCCGGGGCAGCCTTTCTTGCTTATTTATAGGAAATACAAACCCCCTAACCAAGTAAACTTCTCTCCCCTGGAGAATATTTCGACCAAAATCAACTAGTAGAATCAACCTGAGAATAGGCTGTAAACTGATAAACCGGATATTTTTGAATTTATTTCTCGAAAGTAACAATTATTTTTTCTCAAGAAAATGAGCTGCTTTTCATAGGATCGGAATTTTGTCGATGACACCGACAAGTTACAACGGAATTTATTTATACTTATTATTTCGCATAATGAAATCTATGTAAATTAGAGCTCTTGCCAGCTGCATCGGATTTCATCACCCCAGTTAGGCGACCATATATCCGGCAAAACGTGGTCATGTTTTCGAACGTTCAGAAAAGGCTGAATCACTGTAGACGAAATCAATACGGATAGTATTAACCCAAGTGCCCTATCACAGTTTCACTCAGGTCTAAGAGCCTTGACGTTCAGGTCTTTTTTAGTCGTTATCTGCATCTCTTCACTTTCAGCGACTGACTTGGGTACTCTTATTCTGGAGATCCAGAGGTGACAAAATGTAAAAACATCTACTTGCAATCTACACCGAACTCACGTCCAAGATGAGAAGGAAACCACCTAGAACAACTGTGGAGTCAAGGAAGTTAAAATAAATTTGACCCTGCAAAAAATACATTTACGATGAAAATGGCACAGACTTTGCTCTGAAAGCCCGGCGCATTCATGTGAAGAATTACGGACTACAGTTAGACAACAAAAACGAACAGCAAGGGATTAGCAAAGCCTATAGGTTTCTTTTTCAGCCTGTCGCTCTCAACATGAATTTCCTGAAGAAATTGGAAAAAGTTCTGATGCTGCAATAGAATGTATTTCAAACTAACGAGTACAAGGAAAAGATCGTGTTTGGTACCCTATTCCCAAGCTTTGTAGAATTAATGAATTCTCCGAGTGATTTTGATGTTTAGTTAACAGAAATACCAAACCTGTCCCTCTGTTATTTGGTGTTTTTGATAAGCAATGCAGCGAGTAACAAGGACTGTTCTAGAGTAATAAATGAATTTCGCATTGTTGCAGATGAGTAAAAACTGTTGTAGTAAGGGAGTCGCCTAATCAGGAGTTGAGACAATGAGAAAAATGAATGTGCATCGGAATGTGGGCATGACAGTCAAATGGAGTCATTTAGACTTTGTATTTGATTGAGCTTAATTTAGACCTATGGATTCGACTGTCTATATCTCTTGGCATTTACTTTCACTTCGTAGATCTTCTGGGTTCAGTTTTCCTTAGTGCAACCGAATTAGTTTAGGCAAGTAGGGAGGACAATTTCAGTTCATTGGAGAACCACAGTTTATTGAAATAATCGAAATGTGTCGTGCAACGAGAGAAAAACAGAAAACCAACTGCAAAATATTCCAAATTTGGCTGACCACTTGGTGGTGGCAATTTTTTCGTGTTTGTTGTTTTGCACTGGCCCTGTTCAGTGGCTCACCGGTTGTCTACTTTCCAATCATAACTACTCACAGACAAGGAAACTGTTGAAATTGTGCCAGAGGTCAAAGTCTTATTTTGCATAGGGGGAATAAATACGAGTATTAATGCCGTATTATCGACCGTTCAACGCGACTTGAAAAACTAGGTAGCAGTCATTCCAGATTAGTTGGTGGGTTGGTGTGGGTTGCCAGCATCACGCTGCCAGGTACTGGTGAACTGGAATGTGTGTGTGGTAAGAGGACTTTCTCTTCAAACAGATATTGATCTGTGAAATGCTTTCAATGACGTTAATTTTCATCGCAGCGTTGCGATAGCACTTGCACGTGGGGTGAATTAATGATGACAAATTGCCAATGACTTTTACAGTCTGTGACGAACATCAACAAAGAACTTGTATGAATAATCGGAGTGCATATTTCTGTAATCGTTTCGGCGTAGGATTGCGTGAGTAAACAGTTAGTAACGGAATTCTGATTTAATCAGATATCACAGCCTACCTAGAAAACTGAATTAAAACCCAGGGTTTTGAGTTTCAATCAGGACCGTGACCGGAGCGATTGCCATAGTTTCGGTCGATAAACTGAGTTCGCGGTACAACGAAATGCTTTCTGTCATCACGTGTGGGCAATTGTTAACTGTAATCTCCATCATGGGCCAAAATGAAAAAACAACTTGATTTCCCTTAATTCTCGGAACAGACGATATAAGTCTCATTGCCCCCTTAGGCGAAAATTCTTGGATATAAACAAATTCCACATTTGCATAGCTTATTAAACTAATACAGTTATCTTTAAGTTGCACTGAGTAAACATTGTGTTGAACTATCTGCAACACCTAAGGATGGTGGAATTCCGATAGTATCTGGGTTATTAAAATGACGGGTCACATAAAAGGAGGTGTTTGGATGAAACGGCTGACTGAAATATACAAAGCAAATACGTGCTGATTAGCACGTGCCTGAATGATCGCGTTGACCCAGTTTAGATATTCTGTTTGTTTAGATGTTTGAGTTTTTCGAATAAGACGGACTGACGTAAATGAGATATGCTCATAGTCAAATAAGAAGTTATCCATTAAAACAGGGCTGAACGGTAAAGATTATCGTCACGGTAAAATAATGGGTCATGTTTGCTTTATGCCTCGGGAATAACTGCCAACTTGGAAGCAATTTAAATGGAAACAAAATTGGAAGAACCGTGTTCAGCCGCCGAGTTTAAAACAGGTTTCTCTCAACTTGTTTCTTCTTTTTGATTGGAATTCGTCAGAGATTTAGGTTAAATGAATTGCAGTCAATACTATTACGATGAGGGATAAGACCAAATGGTGAATGACTAGATAAATGTGTACAATATGAAGACAGGTTATTATGAAAGCTATGATTGGGTTCGGTTGCGATTCTGATGGTAGATTTTTCAAGGGCATACAAATGCCTGTTTGCAGATGGCTTATGTGATTGGCAATTAGGCTGACAACAAACCATATTTGGTAAAGTATGCGAAAACTTTCTTACACAGGCATGAAAAGATTATTGGGCAATAATAAAGTGAGATAAGGACACGTCATTGAGTAGGAGAAGAAGCACTGAAAAGGGCCCTACGATCACGTTGCTGCAATCAATGGACTTGAAAAGACAAACGAGGTACGTTTCCAACATAATCAAAGCGATGTGATGACTACTGCTAGTCGATGCTCACTTCAATACAAGCACTTTACTGTCTCAGTTCTCGGAAGGGAAATGTCTCGTTTCTGTCTGGGGTCAGAAGAAAGATAAATTGCCCTGAAAGCGTTCAGATGTGCTGAAGTGGAGGTCAAACTGAGAAGGGGATTTGCGCGCATAACTTGATTCTTCAGCGGAAGATAAAATTAGGTATCGGAGAAAACAGGTTAGTAGAGCAGGACGTCATCAACATACAGGTGATGGTGTGGGCAAACCAATAAAACGGGTAATCACATCATATACAGGTACAGCAACATCCGGAAGATAATCGAATTTGTTAATGAGGAGATTGGATAAGTGGCAGGAAATTTTAGTTTCTTGAATCCTTTTGGTAGTGATTTTCCAGACGTGACAGTACAGAAATAAGACAGAAAAGCTAGATCGTGTGAAGAAAAGGAGAAATTGGTGGACTGACTGAAAGGAGTATTCCGTAAAGTTTCGCAAACTGATTCCACTGAGCCGTCTAAGTTTTCAGAATCAATGTACAACAGTGATGTGACTGTGATTGTAGTGCACTTATACACATTGGAGCGGACCGTTGGGAATGCTCGGACAAAAAAATACCACTAAGAAATTTAAGTTGAAAACGACTGAGGCTGTGACGATGAGGCAAAAGATTCGATGACATCCTTGACGTCGAGTTTTTAAGATGAAGATTAGAACAAGCATGTCAGGTAAGAAATGAACTGTGGATGACAGTAAGCAAGCTTGCTCCTAATTTATGCAGGGTGGAGGACGAAGCACCCGAGCCAGAGGGGGTGAAAAAACTTGAAGTGACCACTGAAGGACAGGATTCAACATCGGATGGAACAATAATTTTGTAGGATGATAAAACATCAGTAGACGCGTGTTTACCATCATACAATAATCTAACTTATTGCAGAGTTTTAGAAGTCATTAAATCACACGTAATAAAGTGTAATCAGTGTGAGATAAGTAAACTAGTAAGTGATCATAACTCGTTCAACGTTTTTACCAATCGAAAGTAGTTCCTAGATGTGCGCATAACCTAGATGGCTTCAAAATGCGAATTAATGACTTGGTAGCTAATTTTCAGAAAAAACTCGTGGAAAACAAAATAAAATCTGGCATTTGAAAGACAAATAGGTAGACAAAAACTTGTATTTGACAAATGGAGATTAGGCGCTTCGTATATTGTCACTTAGTTCCATTCGTGGAAAGTAGCATAATCATGGAGAGTTGCCATCGTCTCGGAACTACGTTTTTCGTACCAGGCAACCCACCTATCAAGATAATATTTTCGTAAGTGCCCTATTGATAATATCATAAATGTAAGGTTATGGGGCAAGCCGCGACAAACATCCCATCAGTTGATTGATCAGAAATTCATTTTTACCACAGTCTTTCGCTTAAAGAGAATCACTGTCAAAAGACATGTAGTACTGAAATCGGCCTATGCAAGTATGAATAAATAAAGATCTAAACGCACTATTTTTGGTTTTTCATTGAACAGGATCATATTCGTCAAAATAAAAATTTCATTAATTTGCTTTTTGAGACTATCGCAGGATATCAGAAGGAGCAGAAGATGGCGCTTTTAAAAACCCAGGGAAAAGCGAAAAATAGCGTAAAAAGGAATTTTTTCGTTGATATGACAAATTTTTAAATAAGAAATAAGCTGGCTTGCTGTGCCTGTAATTATTATTCTCCGAATGACAATGAAAATCAACTTTTAGAAGGGTTTGTGAAGTTTATCGAAATCCTAAGCAGCCTCAACCATGTATTCTTAGCTGACTAGGCTTATGTGAACATCCAGTACTTGAGTTGTGGATCAGTCTGAATATGTGAATTTTCGGACCGGCAGATTGCCAAGTTCCTCAGCCACACGAGCCTTACGTGATTGTGATGAAATCTGTCAGCGTAATTCGTGAATAAACACGGAAATGAGCAGTGAAACTATTTGCGCGGTTGATACCATATGTTCTGGTAAGCCTACTTTAAAAAGGAAGCGTGTGATAGCAGGTAAAAGCATATTCAATGCAGTCAATTCATTCAAATTTCCCTCCCATCTAGTTTTTCCACCAAGTACGAAATTTGCAGGGATCAATCTCAGAATAAAAAGCGGGAAAATGATAATTAAAGTTCAGGGTAGGGTGCTAAGCAAATGGCATTTCTACCAATGGTCCGTCTTCTCCATTGTAGAATCTTCCGTTTTGCATACCTTTGTCTCATATGCAGCAAACTTATGAAAGCGACATAGATTCTCTGCAAGAAAAGCACATTTTGTTTTGCAATTGTTAAAGTCCAGTGTGGATTTCCTATTAAAGGCATCACATAATGCAAAAATCTAGCCACATGCATATCTGCAGTTTTCAACTACTTGCATTTATGAGGAATAGTAAGCAGAACTTACCTGTTTGTTTTTGTTCTTTTGAGAAAATTGCAGTCATCAGTATTTAGCTACAACGGCTGTTCGTTTTCATAGATTATAAATCAAACTATATGCTTGTTTGAAATACGTAAACTCTTAACTGAATGGAATTGATATTCAGAGGAACTACTCTCCGACAAAAATGATAAGACAACGTGCCGATTAGTTGTTTGTTTATCACATGAAAATTGTGAAACTTATCACAGCGAAATCAACTATTCATGATACGGTGCTACTTAATAGGTAACCATCAGCAGTCCAGGGGTTCAGAGGGATAGCACATTCATAATACTTACTTTCGAACACCGTGCTCTGGGTCAAATGGTCGATTTTGTTCCTGAATAAAACCGTACATTGTTTTTCGAATGTCAGTTACAAGAGAGAATTAAAATTCGATGTACCTAAGCTCGGATTTTAGAGATCATTTACTGGATAACGTTTAAAATCACAAACGGAATTAAATCTGATTTATACGTAACTTGGATGTACCAACGCGTGAATACACGGTCATTATTATCGTCCTTGATGCGGTCGAGTGGACACCAAAAACCGTCAGGTCACATGCAATCTCTAGTTTTGAAACGATTTTTACTATGCAAAGGCGTAAGGACATCTCGTTCTCCAATGCACGTTTGTCGAAGTGTCTTGATTACCGTGGTAATATCATGTGAATAGGAAATCGTTAAAACTGGGCATCGGACAAGAGTGATAAGTAAATACTGAAACCTTGCAATAATTAATTAAGCTTTTGATGGAGTAAAAATAAAGAAAATCCGGGTAATTGAAGCTGGATGGAATTAGCAGCTTTTTATCAGGCGTACTTAGTTTGCTTCAAAATTCAAAGTATTTAACCAGCATACTAGATAATAGCAGATTTCAATCGGATCCACTGCCTAGTTACTCTAACAGTGGTGCAGCAAGCAAATGTTCTATTTAAATTACCCACAATTTAGTCAGTACAAGTCGCTCATGATATGAAACAAATTCCGCAGCTTTTCTAGTGCGTTATAGTACAGTACAGTACTATATATATATATATATTAGTAAAAACTCACATCTGGATAATTGCCACCTGAGCTGTTTAAGTTCAGATGTAAACTAAGGGAGAATGCATTTTGTGTTTCAGGAAAGATTGTTTGAAGTCCTCAAACATGCGCTGGAACGTATCCGATTTATGACCATCATAAACTATTTAACTGTTAAAGTCCACTGTTTATTCAAAAAATATATTGGGTAAAAACGTTTTCCTAGAATGACGTCGTTTTCTGCTTGCTTGTTCATATGCCTTCATTTCGCGTGGCGTGGTCTGCAGCTTTCAATGTTTATCTATATGTGAGTCGAACGTAGCATAGTAATTCATTTAGAAAACCCTGAGAGACTTCAAAACAAATTAATTAGATATGCAAATATTTATTTGTTGAATCTACAATCTAATAAACACCTCACACGTTGAGAAATAAGAAAATGGGACCCAGCGTTTGTTTTGCAGACTTCAACAGCGGAATAGTTGGTGGGTTGCAGAATGAGTTGGAGATAATTTGCTTCTTCCACGTCGATGCAAAATGGAATCCCGATGTGTGCACAAATTTGAACAATAGACAATATTAACAAATGGAACGAAACAGAAAACTTGATGCTTCTTAGAAATAATATCGATAAGGTGATAATCTAGTTACCCGGAGGCTACCAGGAGAATTATCCAGTAAATCGAATGTCACGCAATTGGACTGTGATGTCACACGTCCAGTGCTTGAAAGGCTTGCGGCACTTAGTTTAGCTGACCGCAAAAATGATCAAAAATATAGTTTGTCGAATGACGTAACTTCCTGGTTTCCGCGAATTTTCCAACAATAATCCATCTTCCGATCACAGGCAAACTTTCTCTACACTCGCCAACGAGAAAAAATATGGCAGTTTGTTTACCTTACAGGAGAACTGCCTGAATTTATGCTTCAGGATCAGGCATCACAGGGCAGAAATATAAGGTTAATATAAAGAAGACTAATTATTTGCTAATAGCTATACAAATAACCTATCAACCACATAATAACGACAAAATTAGTATTCATATCCCAGTTTAATGATCGTCATTGACTAACTAAACGAATGGTGAATTTTACTTCAGTAGTCCGCCTTAGTTCTACAATTCTTCTTGTTAGCAAACTGATTGTTTGCACATACAATGGATTTACTCCAGTTCACAAAACAACTAGTCAAGAGTAATAGATTGTCCAGAAACAAACTCCTTCATTTGCGGCGAGTCTCGTTTCTTTGTCTTTCTTTGAATGTACTAATGTCAAGCAACCATAGCCACTTTTTGCTGATAAAGTAGTTTCATTTGCGGAAACTAATTCCAAAAGTAGACGTTTAGCATCGCGTTTTATTCATCCGGGAAAAAGACGTTTTTATTAATTTTAAACAATCACTTATTACAACGATGGTTTTAATTGTTATCACGAAAAGGGATTGAGATTACTTTGGATGAATCACCAGATTAGGGCAAGCGAGAAATCGGTAAACTTACCTGTCTACATCGGATGCTATGTGCACCATAGTTGCAAGTGAACCATAAAATCAACCGATAAAATTTGCACTGAAGAAAATGAGTGGACTATTACAGTTCGAATTTTGAAGTAAAAATGCTAAGTTGAATTCTTCCATACGGTTACGTCCGCTGTCCAATGCTAGATATCTCAAATTCCGCAGCGGCAAATCTCGCGGTTGAAACGGGAACATCCATGTGCGTTGACATGTAGTCTTCCAGTTTACTCTGACTAGTCAGTTGTACCAAGCAGGTCTGGACAAGAACAGTTTATTGAGCATTTAAAATGAAACCCAAAAAGCATTCACTATGTTAGGCCAAATATGGTTTGAATTATTTATGGTCTAAACACCATTATTTCTAAGTTCTCAGTTGACTAAACCAGTTCAAGTTTCACCAAACTATGCAAGTGTTTGCAAAAATACTTCTGGAAAATGGTTATTAACTTTCCCCATAGTTTCACGTTAACTAATGCCGGAAACTTTGAGGGTAACAAAGAAAAGCAAATGTTTTCTTCCCCATTGAATAGAGTAGTTATCAATTAAAGAGCGTTCTGCACAATGGAAGACAAAATTAAACGCCGTAGTACCTAAACTAATGAACATAATTATTGAGAAAATCACCAGTAATTAAAGAATTTGCTTCCGATTTTATCGATCGAAATTCAGTTAAATGATCTTAACTGAGAAAAGCACAACAGTTGGAAAGGCATCGTATCCACATAGGAAAGGTGCCACTGGAATCGTTCAAAAATCATTAGCATCATGGTGTGCAATTCGTTCTTAACCCAGTCGAAATTGGCTTTATTTTTTGCCTCATCCTTGGAGATACGCTATAATAACGACAAAAGTAATATCTAATTACTACAGCGAACAAACGGATTCTCTTTGAGCAAGTCGAATAAAACTTTGTGATGAAAGCAATTCATAGTACGTTTTCCCGGATGGTTTAAGCATCACTTTATTTTGTAACTGTGCTTAAGAAATATTGCCTTAACAATCAGCCCAGCAGTTTACGAGAATTTAGTTCCCATCTTAAGAGTTTGTTGTTGTGTACGGTCCGAAACCAAAGTCGGTTCGTCTTAGTTTAAGTGAGACTGCTTGAAATGGCATAAGGAAACCAACATATCTTACTTAAAATGTTTATTAGATAAACCTGCAAATCCAAGTACATGCTCTATCTAATGAGGTTTGTTTTTATCTTTCAATTCAAATAATCTTCACACACTGTGTTTAAAACCTATAGTGCTGAACTGTGAGATGACATGAATACGCATTCGGGGACAAAATGTATTCCAAATTTCCAATGTTATTTAACGTTAGGCCTCAGCAAGTTAAACAGCTTTGAGCCCCATTGTTTGTCCACTGCTAGCAACTGTTACGTAAATCAGCTCACAACTACCATTGGACTGATTTGGATTGCAACCTCTTTGACATTCTTGCATTCGTTCCTATGGGTTTCAAGCAAATGTGCAACGGATTTAGTGGTACCTGAACTAGAATACTTGGTGCCATCGTATATTTCTCAAACGTGACATACTGTCAGCCTCAAATCTCCAGTGTTTTAATAGGCTCGTTTACTGGTAGCATTCTGACTTTACGGATAAGGGAGATTATGGCCGCAGAATGTTCGAGAAGACAGGCTAGGATAAAAACGACCGACTTAAATAAATCATTATTTGTTCTTTAAAAATAACTTTTTAAATGAACATTTTGTGATTTTATTCTGAAATTTTGAGAACAAGTCCACGGAACTGCTTGTTTCTCTGTCATTTATCGGCATCTGGTATATATTTTGTACTTACTAGCCACCGTTCATTCGAATCGGACTAATTTTCTTAGGTACGGCGTAAAGTAATGAACATTGTTCAAGAGCATTTATAAAAACGTCTCAACGCAGCTGCACTGGGACCCAGTTAATGACTTATTAATCAGATGAAATAAAAAATAAAACATTAATCTTGTTTTACTGAACGAGAAAAGAGTGGTGTTCAAATAAGATGCAATTTAAGTTTTACAGAAAATCATTGGAACCAACAAGTCTACCGTAAATGATATGATTTTTATAAAATGGTTGGCCCATTAGGATATTGCATCAAGCACCAGAAAAGTTACTGACCAGGTGAATTCAATTTTTGCAAGCTGATCAGCTATGCACAAGATGCAAATTGCAGTCAAAGCTTGCAGAAACCAAGTAATGATCAACCGATTGGAAAGTGAACAGCCGTTATTACTTTTGTCCGTTACCTCCACCAAGGTACATACCTAATTGGAATCAAAACTATTGAACAAGTCAGAGAAAGATCAAAGTTTTACTTGATTGAAACGAATTGGATGACCCATTCTCAAGAAAAATAAAACCAAAATCTGACTGAATTGCACGGTGTTTGGCTGGATTGGACTGAAAAATTCCCAAATGCATCCTCAGTATTTGAACCGTCAAGAAATTTTCAGAAAATGCAAGTGTGTGAATCGTTTACAGGAGAACTGAACCAGTTTAACTGATTATTCCCTAGAGAGAAGCTTCATGTAGTGAAAAACCCACGCCTAGTTTAGCAGAAAAACAATTTAAATTCAATTAGTGTATGAAAAAATTAATAAAAATGTGATACTGGTTTAAAATTGCTGCCAAATCTCGCCACGGTTTCCAAGCCTGTCTCAGCTAATAAAAAATGGCAAATAATGCCCAAATGAGCAGAGTCATTACAGCCTGATATTTGCGTCATTAGTTTTTCTAAGCTAATTCTTCTCGACCTTAAAAAAAGAGATGCTGACTGACTTGATGATGCACTTTGGGAGCGCACAAAATTTACCAATGCAGTCAGTTGCTTGTATACGAAAAAAAGGTCCGCGACAGCACCAAAAAATATATTTTACACCCGTTAAAAATGAAACGTCTTTTTTACTAGCAAGTGATCGAATAGAACTAGGCGATTTAAAAAATTTGATCCTTAAGAAAAAATGTACAGTGGAGTCATTGTAATCAATTGATACCTTTGAAAGAAATGTGATGAAACGTCTCCCTCGTAGTACCGAATCCCTTGCACCCAACGTAACTGGTATGTTTCAACAGCGTTTTATCAGAGGGGAAGTCATGACTGATTCACTGATGAGACTAGAGTTACCGTTTCACAGCTTGGAGGGTAATACTTGGAGGCAGCTGGAAAAATGGGTTCTGTCAAAAAGAGTAATTCATTTATCCGTCCTTTTTCTTTCGACCTCTTTTGCGAGAAATGTTTGAAATATCATGCTCAGGAATGCCGTGAGAATGCGATGCAAAGGTTTTAAGCCCATTGGAACATGTTTTCTTCTCAGAAGGATCGCAGAATACGGACAAATAGCCGATTCTCCTCCCTGTCGCATCTAACGCCACTGATTTCCTACATGGTGCTTTAACAAAGTTTTAGTTTTTAAAGTAAATGGATAGCTTCTGGTAAATGCGCTTCCAGTTCTAGAGTTTTTGGATCACTGCTACCGAATTTCACTAGGTATCGAAGAATCAGTTTATCGTAAACATTGATGAAAATGGATACTAAATTAAAATCGCTGGAAAATGTGTTCAAAAGTTTGTGCATTCTAGCCTCAAATCCATTTAGTTCGCACGACCCTTATGGCACACTTTGCTGCCACGTCAGTTTTCTCAAATGAACGGAATGCTTCAACCAGCAAAATGTCAAAACAGCAAGTCGCTTTTTACCTTTTTCTGCTCTTGCAAAACTACGAAAGTTGAATCATATCCAAAACTTTAACTATCTGTCCAACCGTCGGGTTGAACCTCGTTTTTAAATGTCAAAAGGTAATCAATCTACAAAGCACGTGCACTAGAGATCCATCGGCAAAAATCTCAACAATCACGGGAAGATGGTGACAAAAAATGTTAGTTTTGAATTATCAGTAAAACTTGGCAAACCTACTGGGTTTTGCTGATATTTATGGAAATATACCTTTTTCTGAAGAAGACAAACATTCAGGCTTGGAGAATGCCAAATCTTGCTTCGATATCGGAGAAAATATTTTTGCCGTTCACCGCTCTCGTTTGATCATGCAGGGGTGTATAAATAGCAGTCAGAAGATCCCTGTTGACGAAATTGCTTCACAATTTATCCTCTTATAACTTTCAAGTACAGATCTCAGTGATCAGGGATGCTTAAGCATCGGGCGAAGACTGACACTCTGGTGGCTTAACTTCTGTGGCGATCGCTGATCTGATTCGCAGTTGTTGCCAGCACGGACGACCTCGTGAAATGTGGGTCCATTAGTCTGAGTTCGCACCTACGACTGCGTGTGATGGTATAATGCGAGAACAGGGAACACAGTCAAGTGTAATTCACACACAGACAGGAACCCTAGAAAAAACAGAAAGAGTGCTCTGGTTGGCGATAGATTTCATCGGATTTGATTTGCAATCAGCCTTGCTTTAACACTGGGATGGTCCCCTCCCTTTCGATAGACGCAGGTCAAACGGACGACACAATGGAGTTTCAACCTGAAGGTCAACGAGTTCAAATCTTTCAAAGGACAGTCAACGTTCTCACTTGGTAATGCTCTGTATACCAAGGTCCCGCTTCTGAAATTGACGTGCACTGTTATTTCGTTAATTAGGAAGAATATGAAAAGCAGAAAGCTAGAAGATATGCAAAATATTCTGGCCCCATTAGGGGCAGTTCATTTTTCACCAATGTTCCCACGAACGGATTTGAAATAGAAGTAGAACTAGGAAACAATATGAAATTGGTTATTTTTTGACTCTCAAATAGGAAGTCATTGGGAAAAAAGACCTTTGTTTGCTGACATTTGTATACAGAAAGATGCAAACCAAATGGCAATTGGTAATAAGACTAACGAAATCAAGTAAACCATTAAAAGTTTAAAGTATCTGAAGTAATAATATGAATTCAATCCTGAACTGACCGTAAGACACGGAATTGGTAATCTCTACCATACAAACGACTTCTTCAAAATTCTCTTTGATTCACAAGCACTATCCTATCGGTTAGGAATATTTAAATCCAAACCTAGTTCTACTTAGTACTACTTGCAGTTTCACAGTCAAGATTTTCTATATTGTGCTACAGGTTACATGTTCATGTGTCATCCTTAATCCTTTTTTCTTACCAGCAACCAAAGAATATGAGCCACAGAATAAGAGATTATCAAAGGACCCCTTTATGTCAGATGGGTTTCATTTTTTGAATTCGTAATCGTATATCAACTTGCTTATGTTTTGGTTGCTGAGTCACATATACTAGGTGGTCTATTACAACATTCGAGAAAAAACAGTGACCCAACACAACCAGTGAATCCGTACCATTGACATTCAAGCGAAGGCATGAGTGAAACTGTGCGGAAATATAAAACTCTGGCAGCAGAAACTTGGGACCACATGCGGCATTTCACAGAAAGGCTGCTGATGGAAAAGCTTGATCAGAAACATAATAGCTGCTGGGTCATCACTAGTATTTTGGACAAATACTAATTGGGAAAACGTAGAGATATTCAAGTTTTGCTTGGAATCGTTTAATCTCACAGAGGGTTTTCCCTAGTGAACAAAGTTTTATTCTGTAGAAATGGGGGATAATGAGTTTTAGTGCGCAAGTACGCGAGTTACCACGCAATCGTGAGTATTCCAGGTGAACTGCGTGGCAACGCTAGATTCTGCTCAGAAAATATCAAAAGAAATTCTGTGTTAAATGAACATCTCATCAAAATAACTGCCCAGTGGAATGATACTTTTAAAAAAGTTGCTAGAAAATTCCAAGTGAACTGGGGCATTATGGGACACTGCTGCTATCCGTCGTTTGTCATGAATTGCTGATAAGGCATCGAACAGATGATCAAACTTAGGGGTGCATTGTCTCTCTATATCTAATTAATAACCGTTTTGCAATACTTTCCAAAAGAAAATGGTTAGAATTGCATGACTGCATTATTCTTTATTAATTGAAGTGAGTTTAACTTTCTACTTTGTTTTACGAGCAGGAAGCTGTTTGACGGTTTCTTTTTTGATTATCCACTTATTTTCCAAGTTTTCCATTCTTGTCGTCCCGTTTAGGTTCTCAATATCTTTTTGGTACTGGAAAAATAAGGGCGCAAACAGTGATTGAAACGTCCTGTTAGGAAAATTGGAGTAAGGTAAGGTGCTGGGTTTATTAGATTTAGCAATAATGAGTCCTAAGCGGGAACACTAGAAAGCGATCGTAAGCGCGATTGGGGGACTGTTTTTTATGCGTCTACCGACACTTGTACCAGGGAGAATCCTTAACGGCTCACAGATGATTGAATCGGACCAGCTGCAAGGCTGTGCACTGAGTGAGCAAATGCCAGCACTGATGGACCATGACTCTCGCTTTAGTTTACGGAATATGACGTAGCTTTGGGGAATCTGGAATGATGGACAATAAATAGTGATGTGTACTTCTGCTTGTTCCAAGCTCCCAATGCCTACTGGCAGTGTCTGCTGTTATCCAATCGATCCAGCACCAACGTTGAAAACTTGATTACAGCACCAAATTTCTTTCGTTTCATTCGTAAACAGCTTTAGGTGAAAAAAGGGTAAGTTAAGGAACTCTTACAAATGACTAACTGGGTGCAGAGGTTTCCAAATCTAGGACAAAAGTTGCTGATTCTTCAAAGGTTAACTTGTCACAAACGTAGAATCAGGGTAGTTGCAAGGTAGGGGATCCACACATTATTAGACCGACAGAGGTTGAAATTCGTGCCTGTTGAGACCGAAATTCTCGTCCGTTATGGTCTCATATGCTGCGGCCAACAGCTGCCTGTTTGTTAACTCTCAGTGCTTTGGTCCGGCCGTTTATCGCAGCGTAAGGCATAGTTTTCACCAACCTCCTCCATTATATACTTTTCCATTTCTTACCGAAGCAAGTTGTTGATCTTATCGTTTGAATGGCCAGTGCTCTTATTGCAAATGACCCTTTATGTTCCCCGATCATTTGAAATTTTTGCTTTTTGTAAATAATGTGAACGTTTGGTCATATTACGCCACCACTGTTTAGGTATGCTAGGCATTCAGGTTTTGCTTGTTGTCTACGCAATGCTCAAGACTGTTTAATCGGTTGTCTAGGAATTTCATTAACTGTGAAAAGTTTTGTTCCACTGGGTGATCAAAGCTGAGGTTTGCTATACGTTTACCTGGTTACCTAAGTGATTTATGAAAACAACAATCATCACCAAACCTTTTAAACGTTTGGGACTGGTTTAAGGTAAATCACTTGACTGTCAGATGTTGGTGACCGTTCCTAATGATGTCACACTGTGCAACTATAATCGCATGTAATCGGCAGTGGACCTTGATTTGGGCGTTGGATGACTGGTCAACGAAGATAGTCAGTGTCAGAGATTCATTCTTGTCAGATTACAAAAAACAAGGCAACTCAAATTTCTGTTTTTTCTTGATGTGTCTACTAAAATGCTTTCTTCCTGAACAGTAGCACCAGGTGAAAAGATGTTCCTTTCTAATTATCTGGTAGGAATGTGCTGCTGTTATCACAAGTGAAGGGAAGACATTTAGGAACGTAACTGCCGCCATATTGCGACTTACTCCTTTTAGCCAGCACAAATGGACAGAGCTGGCTAGATGCAGAATGATCGCGTTGTAGAAACGAAGTGTTAGACGTAATCAAGATGAATTTTTTCAAAATGACTGGAAATAAGGTCTAAAAATAATCCCACTAGGATGTCCCTAACAAGGAGGCCTAGTGCACGGCAGTGACGATTATATATATACCTACAAACCAAACAGGACTCTGTGATAGCGAGTAGGATGGTCGACTTTGAAATCTATGGCCGCAGTAATGTCCACTATGGTCAATCAGGTTTTAACCAGTCTGGTCTAAATTTGGCGTTTATGCAATAACTTATAACAACGGCAAAAAGGAGTTGAAGATTATCGAACAGACTCCAGCAAAATTTGATGATCACTAACGGATTTCTCTTTCCCGGGATGAAGCAAAGTGGTTTGCGCCAAACAACTGTGGACTAGCTGTGCACATGATCATTATCATAGTAGTAGTCAAAGTACCACATTTTAACCCTTCAGATTGATGTTTTTTCAATTTTGCTCTTCTTTTTTCCAGGTAGAATAAACATCTTTGGTGTTGAAATAACTGTCCGTACTAATAATAGCCCAACAAAGACTACAGTGAAGTATTTTTATACGAGAATAATCCTCATCGAAGGCCTAACTTTATAACTAGGAGGTCATTCACTTGGAAGAAGCTTGCGGCCCAGTTTACTCATGAAATGGACCAAATTTGAAATGCTAAGCAGGTAATCAAAAATCAGTAGAAAAAAAGAACTCTACTAAACATCCGATTTTAGTTGTGTGTAATATTATGGACAGTACTACAAAAACCCTTGTTGGAAACCCGGGCTGATTATAAATGAACTGATTGGTCGTGGCTGCTTTTAAGAATTCCAGTAAGCATGAAATTTTACACTGACGTCTCCTACACCGAATACGTTCAAAGCTCTACAACAAAATCATAAGCGGTCATAAATGCATCTGCAACTGATGAAAAGAGGACGATCAAACGATTAGATACCCAAAGCATGATTAACATGCAAGCAAAATTATCCAAGTGAATCTGTGCCAGGGCAGCATACCTGCTTTTCAGAGCAACCGGTCACTTGCAACTTCAAGGATTGCATTAACTACTTCTTTCTTCTCTCATTTCAACATTTGGTGACTATTAAAAAATGCTGCTTTTTTGTTCGTTTTCCCAGTGGATGTTTTTCAAGGATTCAGAACTAAACTGCTCATAATTAGAAGGCATGTAAAGAAAAACTCATTTGTTTCAGTCTTTCAAACGATGAGTTCTTAAATCGTCAAAATTTTTATCCCAAGCACTTTGAAGTATTTTTGTGGCGTTCGTCAACGCACGCTGAAGCTTGCATTGCTTCTGACTGTGCATCAGAACAGTCGTTTCTCAAGCGTCTTAACCCCGCCCCACTTCTAAAACAGCATCTTGGTATTTTTGTGAAGATAGCGCGATGTGTTTGTCGGACGCATGCGCATTAATGTGAGTAGATAGATAATTTGAAAAACTTCAAAAGATACGTGTGTTCGAAAAATAAACAGACAATTTAAGATTTTTAAGTTCACTTAATTCTCCCGGTTTTATGAGCTCACATGAGCCTTTCTAATTCCGTCGTATACCAGATGTTTAACTGTTCCTCGTGAACTATTGTTTCTGAATCGGAAATACTTCGCTCCATACCATCATAGTTGATTCTAATTCTTTATCATTAACGTCTAATTCTGCTGATTTGTTTATGTGATGGCGAATCACAAACAAATATGACCTTCTGAATTACCAAGCAAGTAGATAAGTTAATTAGTACAAAGAACGAGGGATATGCAACGAAATTTAAGCAGTTAACTGAACGGTTTAGGAAGGAGTTTGGAATGCAACCCTGATTGTTGGTTTTCATAAATCTTGATCACTGAGATGGGCGTTTAGGTAGGAAATCTCACATGATCCGTTGAGGCATCATCAGGGGTGCAAGAATCAGGCACGGGTTTCACTCCCGCAAACTACTTCTGGGTTCAACGCTGCATACGGAAGCTCAGGTACAAGTCTAGCTATTAACACGCTCCTTTTTTATCTTTTATCCTTTACTTCCTTTTACTAATGAAATAACAATGTACAGCATTTTTCAGGAAGGAAGACGAGGCTAACAGAGGGCTGCCAGTTGGGAAAATTGACCGGTGGGAAGGTTTAAATGCGCGACCTTCAAGTCAAATGCCACGGTCTTATCCGTTTGGTCACCGCTGTCCAAAGTACTGCTATCGACTGTTGGGGCTTCATGGATATGCATAATGCAGTTCACGTCAATACAAAGAAAACGATAGTAATGTTCCGTTAGACTTGCATTATTGCTAACCACACGTTAATCACTCGGCATGAACGAAATACCAGAATATTACTGCTCATGAGGATGCAAGTGTTGGGGAACAATTTTAACGAAATCGGTCATAAGTATTAACGGTCTGTTAATTGTATGTTTGAGGCCTTTTTTACTCATTGTCTTTTTTCGCAGCAACAGTGTTCACTAAGATATGGACTTGCATGGCCGGATTAACTTTTGTCATGCTGGATATTTAAGTTAACCATTTATGTATGCCGACATTTTTGAACTCGCTTGCTGGAAACTTTACTGCACCGCTTAGATTTTGTGTAATATATCTAGTCTGTAGTCAGGTTTTATATGGGCTATCATCTAGGAAAAACCGTCAACACAATGAACTTTGATTCTGAAAACGGTTTGAAGGGAGAAGCCTATGGGTTTGTGTGGGAAAATGAGGATTTTCTTTAATGTATCCTATTGGAAACTGAGGTATTACAGCGAAAGTCATTAAAGAGAATTAGCAGCACCCAACTGTTAGGGGATGTTGTCATCAAAGTCAAATCAAACGAGTGTCCTGTAAAAAATAAGTTATCAGTTGACCGTAGTCATTTGATTACTACTTTTCACTATGGAAAATTCAGATTTTAACTAAACGTTGTAGTAGTTAGTTTTAAAATTGACTCAAGAGTTTACTCTTTAACTTCAAAGAAGCATTGCGTTCCTTCACCGAGAGCAAACCGTAAAGAAACGGAGAGCATGTAGATCAAAAGAATCCCTATAAAAAATGGAATTTCAAAGTTGATTTGAGACTTTGAGCGGATTATCTTCACTTTTTTCTTTTTCTTGGTAGGGTTGTTTCCAACCCCTATTTAACGTTCATTCCAAAGTAATTGAAAATTGGAAGGCAAAATATGGCTAACCCAGTCAAAACAACCTTCAAATCAGGTCAATAGTCATCCCGTTTTTGAACCCAGGCATACCAATTTTTACTGACAGTTCAAAACGAAACGCCATACTCTGACTAGGTGTGCACCTTTATCCAGTATACCTCGGTTTCCTGCCTGAGGTTTTCTTCCCTTCACTCGATCTTGGTTTAGTTAAATTAATTAGGAATTAAACCAATTACGAAAAATTACTTTTCCGTTACGTCTTGGGAAAGCTCAGGAAAGACAATGGTTTGAAAAAAGAAGAATTCCTGGTTGACCGGATCTTGGAACAGCCTAGCAAAATTTGGCTACTAGTGGCCGTCAGTTCAAGTGTGGTGGAATGGTGGTCCAAAGCGGTTGGGGCTAGAGCAGTGGATCACGAAAATAATTTCTCATTGCAAGAATGCGATAAAAATAAATAAACAAGGGCCATTGGAAAACAAAATGTATGTTGGCAAGGTCTCATTCAATAGAACAGAGCAGATTTTGACATAGGATTCCTTTCAACGCTGGGTGAATTGGAACTATAATACTTTGTACGTATAGTCACAAGCAACTGTCACACTGTCTTATTTGTTCGTAAACAATCCGCTACCAGTAATACAACAGGACGTTCATGTTCCACCATAAACTTTCGACTGATGTTGGTAGCTTTGAATCAAGCTGACTGCACCAAGGTGAGACACACACAAACTCCTTCAAACAATGCCAACTATGCCGTTTTCTGGCTGGAACGAAACAGCTGCCAATGCTTACGAAAAAAAACGATTGATTACGTGAATGATTAATGGAGTTTTTATATGCATGCAATTTTTTCTAGGTTAGAGCACCTGTTTAGAGAGTAAACTACGTCATAGCTGAAATAAGCGAGGTACGCATATTTTGGATGGAAACATAACTTTCAGTTTTCAGTGGACTCAATTCTTGAAAAAACGTAGACTTATCGCATGAATTTTAGAGTAGAATAGCGATGTCTATCGACCACTGGCAACCTCAGGTTTTAAGAAATACATTCTATGACCGAGGAAGTTATAAAACCCTTTCCAGATACGAAGGAGTTGCAAATTCCATGCACTAGTTTATGGAGGTTATGTAAGTTTTCATGAATGCAATATATTCTCTTAAAAATGACGAAAATAAAATCAGTCTTGGCATTCTCAGCAAATTTTGAGGCTGGAGCGGAATGTCCGTTTAAGATACTCACATACTGGCACATTTTATTGACTGGTGTGAATTTACCGCCCACATCAATTTATTACAGGGTAAGAAAAAGAAATGCGGACGTCCTGGTGGACACAAATTGGTGAACACAAGCAGGATATCAATCTATACATTTTTTCTTGTCTTGTGGAAAGTCCCACGATCTCGAGAATTTCAAGATTCCGCCTTAATCAGGTACGAAATTACTCTCCTTTCTCAGTTATTTCTGAAATTCCAGGCTATGATGTCCAGTATATTTCTGCTGTCATTTTCATCTTCCACAAGTCAACCGTATGAATTCTGATACCCGTCTTCATTAGAGTCATGCATGCAATCAGAGATAAACAACCGATAATATTAACCAGAAAGGAAGATCAATAAAAGCAGCAAACAACCTAAACGCTGTCGCGAACAGAACTTTTTTGACAGTCAACAGTGTGAAAGTTACCGTGGCTATGTAAACAAAAATGCTTCCCACTGATCCCTCAAAAGTATAATACATTTCAATAACCACATAATGAAATAGTTTATTCTTCCCAATAAAATTTGAAATACAGAATGATTCCACTTAGTCTAAAATAAACATGCTGTCAATGGAAGGCCTTAATGAAATCACCAAAAGGTCAAAACCGACTTAAGTTTTCATCGGGTTTCGGACAAAATTCTATCAAATATTTTCTGTGAATGTCCATGGTTTGACACCTCCATATATAGGGAAATGAGCTGTCCTTCATGTGATAATTCTAGTGCTTTCGCAGAGTTTAATATGCACTGCACACCTAAACATTGATTGATCCAACCGAACAGGTTTTTGGCATTTTAATCTTTAAACTGCCGATATCTCACGGGTCATTTCCCTTTTGGGAAAAACTGGCATCATCTAGGTCTCCACCAAATTTCAAAGAGAGTTCGTGCAACCTGAATATGTTTTATTTTTAAAGCTTACTTAAAAATTCAAGAAGTTTATATGCACAAAGTACGCCGATTATCATATTAGTTTCATGAAATCCATGCTTACAATCTGACGTTCACTGGATAAATCACGACACAAATCAAGGTTTATTGTTGACAGATCGACCTGAACTACCAAGTCTCTTCGAACGTACGTCCCGTTAATTTTATATTCACATAGAAGTTAACTGAGACCGTGAAAGGTTGAAATGATCAGGTTGTGGACCCTTAGATGACGAAGTGATTAAAACGATTTGGATAACAGCGATCAGAACCAACTATGCAGTGAATCGCAACCTACGAAATATTTATTAGTTGTTTCCTTGACCACACAAAATAAGTGCGTTGGGATAATCTGTCACGAGATTGAATGACGGCCTACTTCCTAGATAATCCGTTGTTGTAATTCGAGTGCAAAAGCTGAGAAAGCACCTAATCGAATATTTGCATTATTTTGGCAAATTCAACAAAATACTGAAGCCAGGAATAAACTCAACCAGACCTAACATACTGTTGATAAATCGATTGTCTCACATTGTTTTGCCCAAAAAGCTCCATGAATACAATTGTACCTTGGTTTTAATGGACTATTCTTCAGTCAGGGCTTTGCATGTCAAGCAACAGTCACCATTCGCCATTAAGCCAAGACGTGGAAAGCACAAGTTCATAAGGGGACTGATGCGATCCCTAATGAAAGTGAAAGGTTAAGGTCCAAGTTGACCTGGACACAACCATGGGTTGTGGATATTGAGAGAAATTTTGTTTCAGATGAGTGGTCTGAAATCTTCGCACGTGATAACAAATGATATGCGGGAACGGATTGTGAAATCCCTTCAGTTTACCAAAAAAATACCAGAGTTATTAAGGGTGAATAGAGTAAAATACAGACTAACACGCTCACTCAGGATTGAGTTACTTCAATCTAGATGTTGTGAACTTACGTGATTCCATCGACGGCCACTGCACAGTTCGGCCACCTTTTAACTGTTGCCGTTGTCTTCTGAACAGACAGATGTCACTGTTTGATTAGTGTCACAAATCGTGAAAATAAATCAAATCACAACAGCAAACGGCGGTTTTTTCGGATATTTTGACGGGCCTCGAAAGTCCACCCACATCCGAGTGCAAACTGGAAAATAAATGGTGGTTACCCGGGGATTAGCCCAGGTGTGGTAATGTACTCCAGTATATAACCTAAGATATATAAAAGATGAAATATAATTGAACAAACTTTCGCGAAGCAACGGAGCCTATTTTTATCCCACAGAATAAATTTAAAATAACATGGAGGTGAGCAAACATACTTTCAGTTTTTAACAAAAGTATCAGCGTACCAAAATCAGCCATACGAAATTGAAATAGAAAAATGCACAATGGAACGGAGGGGATTGGTTGAGAGTAGAAAGATCCACATGGGTTATCTAGATCTAAATCCGGTCCAGAATGAGTGAACGTATACGAATTAATTTGTTTGTGTTTGGGTGGGTAGGTGCAGGCCATATGCTGTTTGGTGCTCGAACGAGCTATCTTTTGGGTCATAACGGAGAATGGCTTAAGCACGTACTCTCAGGTTCCTCCGCTGCTTAGTCCCGACAGTTACGTAAACGTGGGTGTTTTGTTTGAAACTTAGTACTTCGGGCAGGACGCTTCGACCACAAATATTTCCTAAACAAGGTGTGAACAAACGGCAATGGTAACCGTTCCGGTTGCCTCAAATGTTTATTCAAGTCAGACTATACTCGCGACCGCGTTTGGGAAAGCATTATACCATTAAAGCCATTGAACGAAGTCCTATTAGGAAGACCATACAAGAAACAAATCTTCCGTACTTGTTGCACTAGAACAAGGTGGATCCAAACTTGAAACGATCTGGAAACAACACGGCATAAAATATTTTATCCGGCATCACTTGGTCGATGGCGGTATGTAGTGTGTGCTGTGATATCTTCTTTATACGATAGACTAATGGGGGTAAATTCCCTTAGATGTCACCACGCTACGCGTAAAAACAGTTTCTTCCAGTGCTAATTTATTGCTGACTACACTGAATGACTAAGGGCAATCCTTTTCACAATCGATGCTAGCATAATTATTCTAGGAGTGTTACAAACCGTTTCTTAGGTGCATTTTGTCAAAACAATAAGAGTTAGCTGGTTTCGTGCTTCCTTAGGTCACTTGAGGGCAGCGTAAACCGAATGAGCGAAACAAAACCGTGATTATGGTATTGCTGATTAAATAAAAGGAGGTTTCAAAGGGAGCTGTTCACGGGAGTCAGGGTGATCGCAAAAATAAGCAAATTGCCTCTGTGCAAACTTTATCGCCTTTAGCAATTAGCTATTCCGATTGGTTCTTGGGTAAAAGTTTAACGTTTAGTGGATTGATTTCTCAACGCTTTTCAAGAGTGAAATTTCTTGAGAAGTCGCAAAAATACCGCAAGGATGTTCGAATTATGTTAAAGGTGATTAACACTATGTACTTATCAATTCCAATATAAACGTGAGCATTCCGCTGACCCATTGTACTAGCCCCTGGCGATTTAGTTGACAGACATTACAACTTTGAGTCAACTGCCGAATGAGTCACGGTCCGTTACAATGGAAGAGACCATTAAAGAGATACAGACTAGCGCAGCTTCGGTCATAAATGAACTGCTTAGAGGTGTATCGCATGAGCTGCCAGAGGAAGTGTGGGGCTGATATATCTGCTCCTTCCGGAAGTAAGCTTAGCCCGGGAGAGTGTCTATGCAATACCGGTTACTCCTGTCTCGAATAAAACGGCGAGTACACAGATTTGAGCTAAAGCGGACGTTACATGGCAAATTAAAGCATATATGCTTTACATCGGCTTAAGAACAAGCATGGTACCAATAAAACCACAATAAGTAAATGAAACTACAAAGAGGAACAGAAACAGGAGGACAATAACGAGGAGCAACATGCTAAGCTTCCTTTTATATCTACCCAGTATTCATTTTGAGATCATTTTGTTGCTTCTGGTATTCTTACGGAGCACGAGTTTTGCAGACACGTCATGCCACTGTGGCGCTACTGATTGCATTTTTGAGATGCAACCCTCAACGAATGTATTGGATACTAGTCCCCATCTTTTTGGGCCCAACCAAGAAGGCGAAAAGTACAAACCAAGGTCAAGACCAACGCTGACTTCTACATATTTATTCTCCACGTCATAGCCTGATCACTATGTCGTTTCGTGCAGAATGAGCACAAAAATGTGAATGGTAAACGAGCGTAATGAAACGTGTCCAAGCCATGGAACACTATGTAGACAGACTTCTACATTCAACAGATTACCGTCTACAGCCTTATACTTGAGGAAGCGTATCTTCATTGCTCACTCAGTTTTCATACCGGATTACGTCAACGCTTCGGAAGTAGTGGTGGCTGAAGACAGAAAATCGCCTGTCATTCTCAAGGCCGAAGGGCCCAGTCTCAAATGCAGAGTGCGTCACGTATTTTGGAGTTACGCATCTTCTCCATGAGGAGAAACCAGATATTATCGCAGCGCCGCAGGTGTCTCAGGTTCGCGAAAGTTGCGTTGGCCTGAGGAATGTTAGATGCCACCACCTCAATGTCTCCCATTGGTGCAAATGGACTCAGTCAGAATTAAAGTAACGTTCACGCCTAGGCATACAGTGTACGTTCTTACAATTGACATTATTGAGCCTATAACCTAAGGGCAATTTATATCCATGGTGAACACTAACAGAGCTTGCGAAACAGGTGACACATGGAATGACCAATTTTGAAAGTAAAAGATACTTTATCGACGAGTAAACAATGGTCTGCGTTACTTATTTGGCTATCATCTGTCGCTCTATTCCCTACTGTTTACCTGAAAAAAATGTCAAAGACTGTATTTAACAGTTGCACTAGTCTACAGTCAGGTTATTTACTTAATATATAAAATGCTTCTTTCTTCACTTCCCACTCCCGAGTGCTCAGTGAGATAAGTACTTTATAAACATAAACTAAGTATTCCTCAGTAGATGAAACCAGTGATTGATTAAGTCATCAACCTAAGATTTAATTTTGTCGAATTCTGAACTCGTAACCTAAATTAAGAAAAATCAATTCGTGCGTCCGCATAATATATTTGCATTGCAAGAGCCACGATGATCTTCACTGACAAAAAACGAGCTCTTTTTCCTCCAAATTAATTCATATGTTGCCAGGAATTTTGGAAAAAAATAATATTAGGCTGAAAGTTATTCCTAACAGTGCAACTCACATTTGCGTGTGCATTTTGGTCTAATGAGATTTATTTAACTGCGTTCATCAGAATAGTGAAAAAAACTAATTGAATTAACGTGGTTCTTTTTGAACAGTGAATGTACTTTACAAACGAAGGTCAAACCACAACAGTGATGCGTTCTCTAACTTCCAAATGGATAATATTTTAATTCGAGAAAAGAGAGTTGTTCATTTGCTGCATCGTATAAAGGACTCGCTTGTGAATTGAAAGTAAAACAATGGACACGATTGTTTGTTTAGTGACCATCCATTCGAACGCAAACAACTGACAACGGGAAGTGGTCATTCCTAGGAGATTCTTTTCTTTTTCGGTTTCACGTGGGATGCATGCGATTTTGTGAAATGGGTCCTCCTAGTGTGGGCTAAATAATCTCTCTTCAAGCGGGCTGACAGTTTCAACGGCCTCATTAGTTCGAATTGAGCGAAGAAAACCTTGCTGAATGGATGACGCACTAGAAAACATCCGTTGCTCTACAGAAGTCAGTAGTAGCAAAACGTCAAATACTAAGAGTTGGCACAAATGCGTCAGTTTAGCACCATCTAACGAACATAGAGTTCTGGAATTGACGAATGGGGGGGGGAGGAGCAAGCCGTGATGTGGAAATTAATCCAAAATTTACAACACACCTTCCAAAGTTGATCTTGGAAACAAAAATGAGTACTCAACAAGGTCAGAAAAAGAACCGGTTAGGAATTAGTAAGAATTCAACAAATTAACTGTTCCACAGAAATCCAAAAGCAACAATATCTTTTTGGTCAGCCGCATGCACATTGATTGAGGACATTTGCAGAGCGTGACTACGTGAATCGTCCGTTACGTAGTTTGAAACACTGAATTTATTTTCCCTAGTAGGACGTAGACAACGAGGATCTGTAAAACCCGCAAATATATCGTTGACAGATAAGAAAGTTCCATTCTACTGATTGGCATTTGTCTGCTGTACGTCTTTGCGCGGGAAAAATAGGCAAAGTTTTCAACAGCTATTGATGGAAGGCGTTTAAAAACTTTTTCAAGTACATCTGAGAGTGAAAGGCAATGGACTCAATACAACTGTAATCGCATAATTGTGAAGGGAACATCCATTCCTTTTCAGAACTTATTAAATGCTTCGTTCGCAAAACCACCCTTTCTTTTAGGGTTCCTATCAATTGCTAACCTGCGGAGTACTCTGAAACAAGAACTTATTTTGTTGATTAGGCGCGAAACACATGGTCATACTGTGACGTGTGGCATAGAAAATTGCTCCACAAAAGAGATGGTAGACAAAAGAGGACAAAAAAGGTAAATTACTGAATGACTGGAAACTCCGCCGGTTGCTGGGGATTGCGTGGAAGTCAATTTAAAAAAAAGTAGTGAATAAATTTGTTTGAGCTTTTATTGAGTTCAAACCTGGAATTGCAAAAATGGGCCAATGACTAGAGCTGCATCATTGCAGACTGCTAAAATGTATTGCAAGTAATTCCCCCGTCAGGGTTTGCCCAATATGCGACGCGAACATTTTGAAACTTTTTGGTATCTACGTCATGAAGTACCAGAACTATTACCGTATATTGGACCCTTGTGTCGACCATTTTGCAGTACCGGGTTTGGCAATGCTTGCTTGTTTGAGCAAACTCTGTCTGATGGTGTTTTTATCATGTACCGTTCTTTGGCCGCGACATACACATAGATCGTTTTCTGTCAGTCACAGTATCAAACACATATTACGAAAGAAACAAGATAGCTACACACGCAGAACTATTCTCACGTCATATCTGCTTTTCAACGTTAGGCTTTCGAATAAAGGACTGAAACTTCGGCGTGTGAAATAAAAGGCATCGTCATAGTATTCCTATTATAAGCCATTTATGACTTCTGAAATAAACCGTGAGTTCTAGGAGTAATAAACAGCAAAGTACCTGCTCTCTGTTTTTTCTCTATTCGAATGTTGCTTCTAGATTTCGTTTCGGATTTTCATATCTGCTTCTCTAGGGTTAAAAATAATAAACCATGTTTATATAAATTTTATCTGCTAGCGGTTCCAGGGCAACGTGTTTTAAGAAACATGCTCAATCCGTATGCTGTTTTCTATTCCACTTCTTTTAACTCAGTAGGTGTTACATTCACTGAGATACATCTGCTCGTATTCCGGTCCTACGGACAAAGTTTAGGCAAACGATGTACATCAAAAGCACACATCTGTGCACGTTTCTGTAATGTGATTTACCTTTGAAGTTTTCTTGCGGAAGTTTTGGCATTATTTTCAAGTAATGGAATGCTGTAGAAAAGTGATATATACTTCAGCATTTGATTCAGCATTAGTTTCCTTCCGCTATGGACTAAAGCACCTCTTTTCACTAGGAATATTCTATTCAACTCGGAAAATCAATTGTGGTGGGTAGCAGGTAGCTGTACGCCTCCATCTAAAGTGTCATCCCAACATTGTTCAGCGTCAACATGCTTTCATTGTTCACGAAACATTTGGGCCTATATCCCATGCGATAACAAATTACTCAAATTCATAGCTGCGTTGCCTGTACGTGTGATTTGAGTTTAAACTCCAATGTTGGGAATCCACCCGCAATAAGATGAAGTGGAAACTTGCAATAAGTGTTTTTGTACTGGCAAGTCTGAGGTTATCTATACATAATTTCTAATAGGAACTGACTGCCTCGTAATCCACTTCTACCTAAGGTTTTAGTCGCCCATTTTTCACAAGACTACTTCATTCTTTTGCCAAAGCCATTTCTTCTTATCTCACATTTGAACCCCTTCCAAAAGACGCCAAGCAAAGTTTCACAGGGACGTCCGCCGCTGTGACTGAAGTTTGCGGAATCTGCTGGAAAGTCTGTTCTTTCCAAATAAACATCTTTTCCCAATTTCTGAAGTTCCTAAAGCGCCGGAAGCACTTTCACGAATCTTGCGACAATTAACAAGTTTACCTTATCCCTATCTTATTACCACCGAGACCACGTTCGCTAGCCGACCCCTGACTGGGAACAGCAGGGAATCCCTGTAGTCAGGAATTTGACTGTTGAGAAAAAAATTGACTTATGAGGTGGGATGTGTATGCTTACAGCACTAATCATGTCTTCATCCATACGTCTGATTTATGCCCAGTCGCAGTTACACAGTATAGTAATTTGCCGGTTATCCTTTAACCAGCGAATTGCATGTGATTCTTTCCACGAGGCTGGACCCTGACAGTCTATTTTAATCTCTTCTAAGGCTCTATATTGTGGATATGGCTAATGCAATTAAGTTTACAGTTACCAAATTATTAAGCTAGCTCCTTGCATTTGTGGGTGCTAGAGACCCCTCACTGTTGTTTCCACCCCAAAATTGGTAAAGCTGCTGCTTTAGTCAAAATCTTTCACCCGGTTTTCGAACGTCTTCCGGCCTTAAAGTGACAGAGCGTGGTATGTTTTAGCGCCTCTTCCTCTCTGAATCATCCTGACGATCTCCTTCAATTAGCTCATGTCTGACTGTGCAACTTTGGGCGTTGTCATCTCTCTCATTCATCGAATTTTTCAGTGCTTAGTTGCAGTGGTGACGTGTGTGTTGTGGTTTCTTAGGCTACGTGTGTGCATTCCACTCTGATCCACGGTCTTTCCTATCTCAGAAACTGGAAACGTTTAGATGTTCGAAGCCCTTATTAGCAGGGCTGTGTGATCACATTACCAACAGAACCCGGTGCCCACGTCTGGGCGCTAAAGCGCAAAAACCTCTGATTGTCAACTTAGAAGTGCTTTAGAATGTTGAACATTCCCTGAATTTGTTCAATGCTTAGGGGAATAACCTATTTTGTAGTTCTTTCTGGTGACTGTTTACGTACGCTGATGATGCATGTCGTCAACTCGTGATAAGTAACAGACTTATCAAGCTTCTCCGGCGAAATGCCCTCTACTTACGATTTCTCTTCACGTGCCAGTTTAAGTTTGAACACAAAAATAACTGTTTTGTCCACTCTTATCTGTCTGCCAATCTGAACCGTAGTTTGTGGAACAAGAAACACCCACCAGGGTTGGTTCTTTAAAATATTTGGATTTGGTACCGATACAATATTCGGGTGGACTTCATATTTCCACATGAATAGGGACTGTTTGAGAAGTATTAGTTCAGACCACAAAGTTCTGACGCCACAACTTGGAACAGAGCAACATAGGCCCTTTTGTAAACCAACGGCCTGAAAATGATCTCCACTGTTCTCCCATTACTTTTGGAGGTGTACGTCACTAGAATATCATGTGCTCGGTTAGACGTGTAAATGGGTGAAGAGTTTACGTACGCATAACATGGTGATTCTAGCGGCAATAAAAACGAAATTGGCCAAGTGCCTTCAGGCAGAATTTGCCAATCTATCCGTGAATGAAAAAAGACTGTTAACAACAAAAATCCGAAAGTAGAACGGACTAAAATTCTGTTCTGGAGCCTATGGATTATCAACCTTGCGGATTTCATGCAAATGAGCGAACTTCCTGTTAAATTATGGGAACAACATTCTTCACATACGAAACATTTGTTTAATATACGTCTTCGGCTTTCATTCATCTTCTTCATGATGGTCCTTGAAACTGCTACCTGCACATTATTTTAAGATCGCTTTTTTGTCCCGTACCATCAAAATAAGCTATTAACCGGAAATCCTTGCATCTGTGGTCAACGGTGACCATGTATCGGTCGCATTCATTCTTTAAACAAGATTTTCTGCTTTTTTTCTTCAATTTTATTTTCGGCTGAAACGCACGCATCTGTGTGGGCAAAAATGCTACAGAATTCAATACTACTCCAGGAAGAAGGAAAGAACAGGTAAAGGGTGGAGATATTCAGAAAAAGGGACTGGTGTGCGAGCAGTTCTCGTCGACCTTTTCATTCATCGTAATCCTATAGACCTACCTTGAGGGCGTAAACTTAAGTTAAGAAGTTGGACATGGGTGACATCAGCACTGTGTCGGCAGTTGATCAGTGATAAGCTGCTATGATACCACGTCAGGCCTGTGCGAGTCAGTGATATCCAGCTGTGATGTCAGCGACTAACAAGAATGAATTCAGGCCCACTTGTGTGTAATTTCGCTTGCAAGTAACATTTTGACATCTTGTTCCATGGCATTTCAGCAAATCATCGTTAATCATTGAACATCTCTTCCAAGACAACGATCGCATTCCAGAAATGCTGCAAATGTACTGCATAAAAAGTACAGATTTAACTGTTCCCCATTTATATGACTGAATGTATGTTTCGAATATCTGATTTACTGCAATTCCTGTTCAATAGGGTGATATATATATATATATATTCACATGCCGTTTTAAAACAAATGAGCCCCCAATTGACAAGACGACTCGCATGTTCTTATGAAACAGAGAGATCACCACTTTGCCTATTTCATCATTAGTTCATCATTTGTTCTGCTGATAGCGATTTCTTTTCATGCCACATTGGGCCGCCAGTATTCGGAGACTAGCCATTACGTGGAGATAATAGCATTGACTAAACAATCGGCTTCATGGTTTTCTGGACGGGAATCATGTTCCTATACATTTTTTGAACCCTTACCGTTCCTTTATTCGCATTCTTTTCATGACTTGCTGATCATCGACCATGTTAGAAATGAATAAAAACCAAATTCTGAACGAACTGATCAGTACACTTTCTTTTTTTTTACAATCACTAATATATCGATCGCATCACTTCTATGTGGTAACGATCGTCCTTAGTTTGTGCCATCTTGAATGATTTCTAGCGAATTTTAAAGTCGATTCTTGCGACTTGAAAGAACTCAGTCCTAATCAGTAAGTCAGAATGAGCTGTTGAAATTCATTCAGGAATGAAATAAAACCCGTTTAACGAATAAATTTTCCCAAGGGTACTGAGAATAAGGGTTTCAACGCGCATGGTTTCGTATGAGAAAGTTATGCCATCGTGAAGTTCTGCTACCATGTTCGTAGACTATTTTGTGATATTTGTTTTTTGTTAAAGTCCCAGCAGTTCAAAATTCATTTTAGTAAAGAACGGTCTCTAAAAGAAAGAAAAGTCACATCAAGTTAGGCTTGTTTTTAATCAAAAGGAAACATTGTGAAATTTGCTTCAAATAATTCCAAGATATGGGAAAGACTAGGTACTTAATATACATGGAGTAAATAAACGATGTATACTTGAAACTAAAAACTGTACAGGATATTAATATAAGTGAAATGTCGTTGTTCAATTTCAGTTACAGGCCGACCTATCTGATTAGACGAAAACTGCACCAGTGTTTACGGCAAGGTGGTATCGGCGGAGTACTACCGTTGCCTGAACGCGGATGTCTGCATGCGTCACTGGAAGAGAAAATATCCAAGGATCACTGACCGAAAGATAGCTGTTATTGACTAGATGGATAAATTCATATTCTGTTTATCAGAAGCGTCGGAATATAGCAATAGTGCGATTTAAATATGTTAATGTCCACTTTTTATAAATAACAAATACATAATATCGGAAATTAATGGATTTCTCTATTCTCCTTCCCAAGGCAAGCAAAACAAATTTGCAATTGATGATTGCAACAAACAATGCCACAAAAATGGAGCTGTTAATCAAATTTGAGAAGCTTCAATTTGAGTAAAGAAAAAAAATAATGATGACTATAATCTTCGCTTCTTTTACAGTGGGTCTTGCCTGGATCAGCGAAACATTTCCTCCTCGAGAAGGAATTTATATTCCAGTCTCTGACCACCAAAAGTGACTGCTTAAAGTTTGATTAAAGATCACATTTTTTGAGGCAATCTCTCATCAACATAACTTCCGAAATTCTATGTGGTTTTTTCATTCAAAAATCTGACTCGCAGCGATTCAGTTAAATCAGAGACCGTTTGCTCTATCGGTATGTTGCAGACCACAATCAAACTCCAGTTAGTTCATCAATTAGTTACTTTTTGTAATTGATAAAGCTGGCACTCCGATAAATCAACGTGGCTTTCAATAAAAAATGTTCCAACTCATAGAAATTCGCCACAAAAATCTTCAAACTGTGCTTTATTATATCTCACGAATTGTTCTGAGGCTGGCGTTTTCCAGAGTGAACTTAAAAACACTGCTGCAGAGACCATAGCGTTTGGAAATTTGAGCTCGTTGTTTTTCCGCCTCAGGCAGATATCAAAATATTGCAACTTGGGCTAGTGAACCTCTTGACTTTGTTCTTATGCAACTCCGTTGATTGTATTGGTTCGCTGGTACGAACTGCTAAGTTGGTCTTCGATACCAACATACATGACAATCGTGTTTTGTTTTTGCGTAACTGCTCCGCCATTTGATACTGTCATTGTAATTCCTGCACTTGATAAACAGGGCGTTTTGTGCGGAGAATAAAGATAGTAAACAGACGTTTCAGACTCTGCGTGCAGTCAGAATCATCACACTATTATAGTCGCTTTTCAAAGTTTGAATATTTCTTAGTAGGATGGACTGAAGGCGAGCTAATACGCTGAACCTTAAGCCTACAACAAGTAGCTCGCAAATTTAATGTGAAATTTTGCTTTAATTCATGCAGTATTATCCAACAAAAGTTGTTGACTGTACTGTATTTATTCAAGAATTAAATGCTAATCATTTTGATAAATCTTCCACGGGAGAGGAAAGAATGGAATGGCAAATAAAGTAAATTGGGACGTTGGTGAAGAGAAAACATGAAATGAGGCACAAATATGTTTCCGCGACAAAACTCCTGAGACTCCTTTTGGGTAGGAGCAAACACTGCCAAACTTTACATTTTTCCGTTAGCAATTATGACGATATGGGAATGGAACCTGGAAACGCACACTTGTCCAACTAGGCAGATATCTAAAATTATACAGGCAGTTTTTTCTAGCTGCACCGACATGTTTACCAGAAAATGGGAGTTCCAATTACAAGTAGGTGGATACGAGTACGATTTTTGCAACGTCTCTGGCTCCGGGTTGTTTTAGTTATTGTAATCTGGCTGTGGAATTCTCGTGCAAAATAAAATTTCGTCTGCGAATTTGCATTTTGAAATTTATTTTGTTGTTCGTCGTGACAAGAAAATTGTCTTATCACCAAGCCACATAAGAATCGGCACAGCAGAACAAGTAGGAGAATTCGTGAAAAATTTTTACGAATCAAATCACTGCAGCATGTGAGACTGACAGCAGTTTTAATTGAGGTGAAATGTAGGTCAGCCAGAAGATAACATAAAATGCATTTCCACTGAAAAAGAATCACGGGAAATCATGATAACCTGCCACATTAGATTACTGTAATGTTAATGATATTGGCTTGTTTGGTTTTGCCTAGAGGGAAATAAAATTAGTAGTAGAAATATTTTACTGTTTGACTCAAAAACAGCCACAGTGTCCCAGCATTTCGACAGAGGAGGGATGAGAAGATTTAACAACGCCATTCAGTGGCGGTCACTTCAAGGGATATGGGGCGCGTTTTAAGACCACAATATTAATGAGCTTGTTCTCAGCTAGGATCAAAAAATGGAAAGATGATAACCGCAAAATAAAAAGAAAAGTACCAAAAAATCTTACTAGTTTTTGTAAATATATGTCATGGATGCAGAATTTGGTCTTTACTTTCATCAAGCTCATTTATCACTTTGCATGGAGATTAGATCACATCTTCACCGGCGTTGAAAGGTTCGGAATCCAAGTTTCATGCGTAAGCATTAGCAACTTGAAAAATATGGAGAAGTATTGCATTTTGCCTGATACCAGAATCGTCAAAGAGAATGAAAAAGTTCTTACTTTGGCAGCAGTAAACATCTCCACCTGTGAGCTTATCGTGAAGTAACGCGCAAACATTTGGGTGGGCGTTTCCATTGGACACCACGTTAGACACTGCTGATTTACGTCGGTTGCGGAAAGAAATGTTGTGTTGTACCTGGTATCTAAGGCCGAAGCTACAAAGTGAAAAAAAACGGACTGCTGCATCAAATGTAGTGGGTAAATAGCATGAAGCAACCTGACACACACCTTTTATCTTTTACTTCATTTATTATTGAAATAACAATGTACACCACTTTTCAGGAAAGGGGCCGTGGCTAACAGAGGATTGCCAAGTGAGGAAGTTGACAGGCTGTGGGAGGATTCAAACCTGCCACCTTCGCGTGACCTAACCCTCTCAGCCACCGCCAACGTCTTAAAAGCGTCATTCTTAACTCATAGTAGCACGTTTTTCAGAACTCTGCAGCATCGATGGAAGGCAAGCTAAATCGACGTTGTTCGTTGGCGCATTTTTTAGGCCCATCACTGTCTTGGTCAGCCTCAAAGTGCAGGGAATGTTTCCGCTTTTCGGATGAGTACATAAAATATTAGAGAATGACAAAGAAGCAGATAACCTAATTTTTTCCAAGTAAAAGACCATAATTCACCTGGATCAGCTCTGCTGGTTTAAATTTTCTCCGCTGTTTGAACACTATGGCGGATTCAATGACTGACGGGCGGGTCGAAGATTCGAATTCAGATGAATATCACAGTGGGACACGACAGGTTAAAGCCTGAAGATCGACATCTTTTATCAGTTGAACGTTGTTCCATTTAGATGTTTCACGCAACCCAGGTGCTGCAGCAGTTGGAATAAGCGTGGAATAGTCGGTCAGGTAGATAGTCAAAGCGCCTCATTTACGTGGGGATAATTTAACTAGCGATTTGTCTTGAACTACATGCCGTTTTGATTAACCTATTTTTTCATCTGCTTGTTGTTGCATCACTGCTGTGCTTAATAAGCGTTCCAACCAGGAGACAATGTGTATGGAAAGGCTGTCATTTAAAATTACTGACAATTCCAATATGAAGTTCATGGTTCCGTAAATTTTCCGGGTTATCGGAGGAGCAAATACTCTGCATAAATATATGCAGAACGTTTGACATTAATCTGAATGCAGATGTAATGCTAACGGAACAGTGACTAAAAAACAAAACAATGCTTGCGTATAAGAAAAGAAAGATGCATTTGCGTTGGGTTCGTAACACCATAGATCATCCAAGTTCCACAGCTTCATTGAATGTCCGTTGCAACCCATGACACCTCTGTGCGTTTCATGCCACTCGGTGGCACAAATCAAATCCGAGGAATATGCTAACGAGAGGGGTACCTTGGGTGATTCATCAAAATATGGAACCCACTAAGCAGAAGACCAAAGTATGGCGTTTGTAAACTGCTGAAAATAATAAAAGGTAGTATAGTTCATCCGCTTCTTGAGAAGTTAAAATGTACAGCCCGAGATTTTCACTGAGTAAAACCACATACCTGACTCAATAGAAATTTAAGGATGTTTGTTGCTTCGCCTGCTTAACTGCTTGCCACGTCCACTTATACATTTTGTCATGATTATCACAATTTTAAATTGTCTTTCTTTCAGTCAGACAAAAAAGGATTTGAACAAAGGCAACGTAACTCGCTACATGCGGTCGTGAAAACTAGGTCAACAGCGAACATGTGGTTCACCTACTTTGGAGAGTAATCACAGTGGTCGCTGATGAATGCTCACTGAGTTTCGTCCAACTCAAGCATCTTATGATACCGAGACAAGTATCCCTCGAAATCACATATTTTCCTGGTTAGCTGACCTGATATGGGCTACTAGTCAGCAGTTTGGTGAATTAAAAGTTAGCAGGTGAAATGTGACGCAAGCAGAAAAAAAACCAGTCGTCCCCAATTTTTTGTGAATTCATATTTGTCTTCTCTAGCGCAATGCATAATTAATCATTTTAGATAGTTTCGAAATGTTATGGCAAAACACACAGGAATTTAAGTATCACATCAGTCATCAAATGGCATCCACATCCGACCATTTGTTAAGACCCACAGAATCGTTGTGTGATTAGACAACCCTTTACAAAGACGTCCGAATTGCAAAATTGAGGCGCCTTCTTTCTTCTCAAGGCCAGGAAGGGACATCCGAGAATCAAACATCATAACTACTGCAGTATTCGGGTTATCTTTTTGTAAAATACAGGGCGTTAACACTAATTAGTAACGATGACGGCGACTTCATACATTCGTGTCGACATAGATAATTAATAGCATTTAAGCTATTTTTCTTGTTCCAAACAGCCAAAGCATAATTGATCGACACGGTCTGTTGTTTCATGAAGATTTAGCATCCATCTGCCCAAATACGTCAGAGACTCATACCCCAGATCCGTCGGTCATTTTGGTGGTCAGTGTAAGCTTGTTGTTCCTCGGCTCGTTAACACACTTGACATAATGAGAATTTGTATAGTTCCACGCGAACCTTGTGTTTAGAGGCCTGAGTTTCCGGCCTCACTCCACCTCTGTTGCAATGTACCTTGGGCATAATGGAATATCACCCTACCGTTCAACTCGTACGTCCACTAAGTAACAAAAATCGGACAACGTCCGGTGGCGAGCTGAACGAACAAATCAGGATCATTTGAAACACACTACTTCTGAGGCAAATGTTTTAAAGAAATCACGCTGGTTTATTCTCGTTTTAGTTCATTATTCCTCTGAACTAGAAATTTAAATGTTTAGAATTTTAGGGAATTTGCGATTTCCAAAAAATGTAACTATTCTGCCTTTCGGACCAGTACATTATAACTATTCAACTTATAATATATGTTACTGGGCCAAATTGTCAGGTCCTATGGAAATTTGACAAACGAATAATCTACAACCAGACTGAACGTCTGGGAGATAGAGATCTACCAGTTGGTTATATAATTTTGGGTAAAGTGCTTTCGATATACGCAGTCAATATAGGGTATCGTGAACAGAATCAAACGGCATTTCCGATTACTTATCAATCGAAAAATATTGGTCTCCTGATACCTAGGTCTTTTGCTTGATTCAGAAAAACTTTCATACGGTTGAGTTCGAAACCTTTTCTCGCTTTGCTTGAAAAGGAATCAACCACCATTGTCCAAACAAAGTGGAACGGTAATCGAACTCTTCAAATATCACCTTATAATGAGCATATACTAGAGGGCCAGTGAAGCAAGTAATATAACATCTCTAAGCAATACTAAAACCGCTAAGGGCCGGCATCTTTTCACCCGTTCATTTTATTGTTGGATTTATGCTATGTGGTGACTTGTGAACGCTAACAAAATGAACATTTTGAGGAGGAAATTCTTAAAACTATTTTTTTGCTTTCTTATTCTTGTTCACTTGGCTTAATTTTACAGAAATAAACAAGAAACACCTTAGAGGAGGGTTAAAAGAGAATGAACTTTGGATTGGAAAAAATGTCGTTGTGATATGGCAAATATTCCGCTTATTCTAAGAAGGTAGACAATATACATAAACGACAGTATCTCCAAGAAAAAGACGTTTTTCCGTCTCCAGAATTTGATAGGTGTGTTGTCTTGAGCAGGGTTGTTTTCTAATTTGATACAAATTTGATTAAATCGCAGATGGGTGCAAAGTATGTTTCAAGGAAAACACCACGTCTTAATTGCTAAGCTCATCCAAAATAACTTTCCTGTTTTGACGTGATCATTTTTTGGTTGCTGATCTTGAAATATCAGAACTTTTCCGCGCAACGTAAAAGTGATCTTATCGACGACAGCCTGTTGGGCAGAAATTGTATTTAACTTGAGAACGATACTAGGCCAGTGCACGAATAAAACTTAGGAAATAATAAAGTAGCAGATAGGAGATACCTTTTATACCATACCCTCACTTTAGTGAGCCACAAATAAAAATGAACAGTAGAGCCCATATGCAACTTTTTCGGGTCGGATCAGATTCATAGGAAAACATCGTAATAATAAAACTAACCGCGAAATCTATGGACAAGTTTTTCAGTAAGTAAACGATCAATATCAAATGCCACTGAGAAGAACAGTAATGCAAACATTTTATCACTTTTGATGATATAGAATTGTAGGGAGCTAACTGATAAAATATTTTCGCATTACCTTGCTCTTATCAGCTGGGTTAACCAAGACTATTGTAAGGTATGATAAATGTCACGCCATTAAAGCGTGTGGAAAGTAAAATGCAATAGAACAGAAAGTTTGAGTTCATGCAACAAAGAAACTGGATGAAGAATCAGCTCACAAACACCCCTTGTCATCCATAAAGGATGAGGACTCAGTAGTACCAAATCGGTAACCTGTAATAATTTTAGGTGAGTAAAGCAAAAGGCAAAACCGTAGTTTCACAGCTGTTTTCAGAAAAATTCTATTGAAGGATAAATAAATCAGTAGAAAGAAAAGCGTCAACAAAGTCGGCAGGAATACATCATTTGGTGGAAAAAACAGCCAAAATTGAAGACAGCTGAAAACCAATGTATTTTACCGGGCTGTCTATGTTGACCCCGAAGGCCGGCATATAAACTGCACGAGGTGGGGATGCAGTAGCAACTGCTATGCGAATTTTGAATGCTTTCAAAGAAAACATGAACAAACGATGTTTAATCATGTGTGTAATTTCTCGTATGAACAAGTGTGCCTAACCACAGTGTATACGATGAAAGTGGATAAGTTTAGCAGAATACTCGTGAAAGTGAAGTTGCAGTGCAGAAATAAACTATGGTGGTCAAAAGTTACCGATGGAACTTTTTAGAAAACGTCATGCGACGGCACCACGAAACCAAATCTAAAACAGCAGCTTTACTTCTAAGAAACTGTAAGATTGGAGAAAACAAAGAACCCGGGGTGTTTCGATTACCAGATAAAACCTAAGAACTGATTTCATTTATTTTTTAAAGTATATTTTATGGATTTCACATTATAACTTGTTATACGGTTAGACAAATCAACTGCAGGTTGAAAAAAACGTTTTGGTATATCAAGTTGAGTATAAATACAGTTGAAAAATATCAGCATTTCCATACAAAAATACTGGTGTGCAGTGAATACAGGTGCAGGTAATATGTGAACCATTTAAATGGATGCTATTGTTACATAAAATAGGACAGGTGTATAACAGGACCCGATTTGTTTTCTACTGCGGTGGGCAGTCTCATTTAAAGAATCCTCAACAACATTGAAGCAAGCACAAAACTAGCATCCCTTGTGGGAAATTTGATTTAGACTTTTTACATTTGCTTTAGGATGTCGTTTGAACTTATCGCATCTGAAATGAAAAGGCATCCTGGTGCGCAATTTCATTGCTATATGCTTTTTGTTCTACGAGGGATAGCTGAAAATAAACCCCAATCCACTTAACGCTTTCGTGGTTACAAAGAAACGTTCATAAAAAATAATTTCGCCCAACCTCCAACCGGATGATCGAAATAACGGAAACTTCCCAAGAGCATGAAGAACTCCAGGGAACGGAAATTTGTTCCAGTGCAAAAAGAATGTTTTTTGGCATAAATATAACACAAAGGTGATGACAAAAATAAAACCGAAACACTAGCATTAATTGCAAAGCGGCTGCCTTACCAGTTCAGTGATAATTTTTATTCGGATATATCATTCGTTGTGGAAATTCAGACTGAAGATTTAAGATTACACATCGCGTCATGGACGTTCCCAGATGTCGTGTATTTATTCGTAGTGAATTTTGTAAAGCTTGACATCGCTTATTATACGCAGGGATGAGTTACTTTTTGAGAGAAAAAGTAATCACTACTTTTGGAAATAATGAAATCAGTCATGTTCAACCATATTTGTCCCATATCTCGGACATCCATTTATTTTGATCAGCTCGTCATTCTGTTCGCTCATACTAACTGAAAGCAACTTGTGTGACGTATCTCCATTAGAGTTGAACTACTGTTACCACAGCAATTTGCATATTATACTAGGAAACCTAGACCGTTGTTTACATCAGAGTGTATGAAAACAGTCACAAGAATTTGCAAATTCATTTGGATTCGTGGCCCCGTTTTAGGTTAACACCTTGGAACTCGTTAATATAGAGCGCTATCCATATCCGTTTGTATATTCCCTGTGTGCTCACAAACAATTTGTTCAAATGCATAGAAATTGTTGGCCCACTTGTCATCCTCCAACAAATTATTTATAACTTGATCGCGTGATGGAGTGATTAATTGCGCGCACACACGAACTCTTCGGATCGCAAACCAACAGTTCCCATAATCCATTACCAAACTTGTTTAATGTTATGTGCTGGAATGAGAAAGACCAACTATAAACGAGTTTGTTCGCCAAATTGTTTCATTTCCTAGGAAGGATGGATTGTAAAGGTACTCTATCAAATGCTAGTCATAGTGACGAAAACTCTCTTAAGCTTCAACACATTGTCCAACCAGTGAAGAAAGGCATCAACGTTTCTTGTCACAAAATGTTATCTGTGGACTGTTTAGATGCTTAAACTGCATTCTGTGGTTTTTAGGACCTCGGACCCATTGGCCCACAAATTTGTGCAGAAAACGTATTTCAAGTAATAACACTTTCTAATCCATCCCATCGGGTCAGAGTCGGATTCTAGTTGTTGAGCTTTGCACCTATTACATCAAATAATCGGAGGCTCTAAAGCCAACCAGCGAAATACGAAGATGAACCTAAACATTTTGAAGAGATTTCGGTTCTTTGAAATCAGCTACATAAATGGAGAAAACTTTTAAGTCACAATTTCCGTTTTATCCAGTTTTAAGCAGCAGCTTTTGTCGATTGCGATTGTTGCTGCCTGGGATGCCAAATTCGAGGATGCTTTTGATATAAACATTCCATTGAAGGCAACAAATAACCTCATGTTTTAAGCAACCAATGCAATCCGAGATAAGAACCATTATTTGGCTAAGATCGCTCTTCCGCTTCGTCAAAAATTATGATTAACTTGATTCCGTTATCAATAAATCAACAAAGTATCTGTCGTTTTCTACGCACAGGACAGTCACTCTAGCATAAATCAATCTAAAAATCCCCGTTTGCTCTAGGAATAGCGATTGGGGCAGTATGATAAATGCTGACCAGCTGCTCTCCAGGCAGCCGATGAAAACAAAGTCATATCGCTCTTGATCTTTTCGATGACTGGTGCCGTTTTGGTTTCATATTTATGAGGTTTGCTCGGACTTAGTAAATCACTTATTTGCGTAGAATTTAACAGAAAAATCAAATGCACATATGCACTTAAGCTGTATGCTGGAATCATGCTGGAAAGTTTGGAATCCAAACTTCAAGCCCACTGATCAGAAACTCTTGAAAAAACCCGGTTCATGACTAACCCAGATTTTCAACGGTGGGTATTTTATTTTCCCCACCCGTATCCAAGGACGACAGGTCATCATTGGGAATTTTGTCTAATGTCAATGTTCAATTCCTGAGTATATTTATCAGAGGAAGATGATGAAAACATGCTTTTCAGTAGGATGATTCATTTTCTTCTCATTTTTCTTGAGTGGTTTCAACTATTGAACCTCTGCAGTTGGCCGGTGCTTAAGACGAACGTAAACCGGAAAGGCACTGTTTGCTTGCACAGGGGAGGGCAACTGATGAAGCTGGATTTCGTGTTACTTGGTTTTCTTAGGATAATTACTAGCATATTCACCAAATTTATTTGTTTGCAGAATTGGTAAAGGGCGTCAATTGAAAAGCCATGCACAAGTAATTTGAAATTCGTTTTGCTGATGTACATGAGCTTGCCATCTTTTGGAGAAAATTGGTTATTCTCTCACAACATTTTATATAACCCCTGTTTTGACGCTTCATATCCGTCTTGTGACATGTGTTTGCATGCGTTTGATTTGTCGCATGCGAGATCTGTCCGGTTCCGCGCGTGTGACACTTTTCTAGAATCTTCGCTTTCGAATCTCCCCGATAATTCGACATCGCTCTACTGTAGTTCTGTTGCACGTGTAAGCCGACATCACGATATATACAGTGCCTTTTTCGTATCTCGTTTCTGACTTGAGTCTTCGCTATCCTTTCAACCGGAGGGAGTTGTCAACCACGGCTCCAGAATCCGACAGAAGACGCGTTCTGAGTAACAGACCAGATATCTTCTAATTTAGTGTCCGTTTTATTGCATGGAGTGCAGTTGATCATTTGGTATGATACCAAGCACTAATAGTATTGGGATAACGTTTGCGGTGCGATTGTAAACAGTGGCTCTGTGGATAGAAAAATAAAAACAAAAAATTAGAAAAACTTCCCGAGATACAGAATTCTAGACGCGGAAATCTTTTGATAAGGCAATAAATAAGCATTCTCTTGATACACTTTCGTAACTTTGCATTATGCACCAAATGTTCTGACGACCAATTGTTCGAGAGATGTGAGTCGATTTTCAATGGTCCATTTATTTGACACTCAGAGATAAAATTCGAAATGGGAATTTCGCCTATACTATATATATATATATATTAGTACACACTGTCTTCTTGTATGACACAAAAGATAAACCCCATTAACAAAAGTGCATTTGCTTAGTCCACGTTTCAACTAGTTTCTGCATGTATTCCATGAAAGCTTCAGTTTTTTCGAGCAAATACATTTCAATGAAGGCGGGTTAAAATTAAATGTAGAACATGTTATCTAAAGCTTCACGTGATAGAAAAGTTCCCGACGTGATTTTTTTCAATTTTCTCGCAGACATAGCAGGTAAACAGTTTTCAACTGGTCTGCACAGTATACTGTATCAAGTGTTTGCAAGTGGCCATGTCGCGTATCAGTGAAATTGCCGTCAACTTACTTCTACTCCAACTTGCCGGTCCCGTACTTGCACTTATCTAAGAACAGCCAATCACGAATGCGCAGATTTTTTCCGAATACCATTTGCATGAGGGCAGCGATAACATCGATGATTCTTGAACAAACCATAGTTGTTAGTAATTTGTCCCAATGGTTATAAAGCATCAGTAGGATGGGAACAAATATCGCTAATGTGGGCCAACGCCTTTAGATGACTGTCGCATCTTGCGTTTCCCTCATTTTTTCCGTCGTAATAGCTGATCCGCATCGATCGCGTATGCTCATACCGGTCACTATTACGGCTCTGTCGGAATCATCTTTGCTGGTTACATTTTGTTGATTGCACCTGATTTAATGGATCGTCTAATGTTAGATTTTGACCTCACACCTTTGGTTTAACTATCGACACAAGAAGCGTCATAATAAATTAATTGTCCTTTCCGTAAATCCATTAAGCTTGATATTCCTCAATTCATCAACGCTCAGTTTCCATACGCGGCAATGAAATATTTTGAGATACTATGGCTGATTTGTTCTTTTGTAAATAATGTGCATGCAACGTGTGAATTTGTATATTTTGCAGTCATTTGGTGCGTTTTGCAAAACGTTTACTGTACGACTTTAACAGAAATGATTAAAATAAGACACAATGGTAAAAAGTTTCTTGACCATGGGTAGATTTTGGTCTGAAGAGTGGAAGAATAAAACCAAAGGGGACTTTAAATTACCAAACAACCAAATGCATTAGCTCCTGGAGGTCGACCGGAGTAAAGTTTCACCAATTTCTAACGAGAACTTTGCCGCCATCCCACTGCACTAAGTGACCGAGTAAAATACACAATAGGTTTAGACACCGTCTTTTGGAAGGAACTGAAAAAAACAACTTGGAAAGAAAGAAAGGGACCGAGGGGAAATCAGATGTGTACAACGGACTTGAATGTCTTTTTGTCACAAAATAAAAAATGTCATACGATACGTGAGGCCGATAGATCAACGGGTTGATCTGTTTTAGAGTGAGCGGATAAGCCACCTCGCCTCCGAACATGAAGCATGCAGAGCATAGGACTTGGTCACACTTGACAAGAAATAGACGGCCTTATCATGGGAGTCCAGCCGAACCGACGTCACAAGACTGTTGTTGCATAAATCGGGAAAAAATAATTAACATTTTTAGAGAATGATTCCTGAGATCACTAGATCAACGATGTACTTGTGACTAGTAACAACGTTAAAGACGGGTCTGCAACGTATCTTAAACCAAAAAGAGAAGAGAGTGAAAATAAGTGATATTCCCAAAATACATTTTCGTCTAAAGTGGCCCACCAAACCAGCTGACGGTAGTCGATAAATTAGCGGATGCGTGACCTCTAAAGTTAATGACAACTAAAACGCAGCAGAACAGAATACTACTTTCGAAATAGCTGGTAAATCTAAATCGTGGAGTAAATTGCTTGTCCTGAGCAAAAGCAAGTTTGTATGTTCAAGATCCAATTGTCAGTGTTCAAAAGGACGGTACATAGGTTATCGACAAACCAAACAAGTCTATTTAACGCTAAAGAAGAAACCGGAGACAAGTTTCACATCGACGATGCCTCCGTAAGAAAAACGGAAATGCATCGGGTCATCAACTATGGAAATCCTTTGGAAAAAAATGTTGCGGTATTCCGCCAGATGCAAACAAGGTCGCATGGCGCGCCAACAACAGAAGATTAATCATTATACTGAGGTTTGTTTCTTAAAGGAACGGCCATATTTTACTTCCATTCCTATACTGGCAAAAACGTTTCAGCGAACCTGCTTTTTTATCCTTGCGTTTGTAATTTCACAACCGGAGGCGTGATTTTGTTAGCAGCAGAAACGATAATCGTGGTCATAATTGACCTCGTGCCAGGGTGAAGCAGTTGAAACGTAGGTGTATTTTGCATGTCAATAGGTCTGACTTTTGTCAAACTTGCATAACAGGAAGAAAATCATGATTTTCTATTCGCCACATCCCAAATTCGTAGGTATCACGCAATCAGACTGAATTTGATAAATTTTTCTAACCGCTTACAACCGATCAATAGGAACAAAATGGTTAAAATTTGTGTTTGTGTGTGGTACAATCCATCGAAATTTAACTACCTTTGGCAAAACGGTTGTAAATCAATGCCACTTATCCACTAACTGTGACCAATCCGGCTTCTATTGGGACATAATAATTTCATACTGGTGGTTGAATTTTTCTACCAGTTAACTAAATAAGCGTCGAGATGGACCCATGGGATTACTCGTACATTTGCTTGCTGTATATACCTGTGTTAGTGTCTAATTTGCTTCAACAGCTTGCGAGTGACCAGAATGTGCAAACATTGAATTTGAAATCGTAGAATCGAGTGAGTGGAAGAAACCCACTAAAAGCAATTTATCTCCCCTCGTCGAGCAGCCAAGTATGAGCTGTGACAATACAGAAGCAAGACGTTTTTCGCAGGGACTGCAAACAATGTTTGCGTATAATCTAAATTTGCCGATTTATCGGAAGGGAAAACTACAAAATATATCCCGTGGAAAGAATTCAACAAATCTCTCGTGATAAGCGTTAGGCTTCTGGAAATTACAATCCGATAAATGAATACAAGACGAGCCCGGGCGGCATGTGAATGCCTTTTAATGATGATGGTAATATTTAGTCTGTTCGGAATTTACATGGACTGGGGATCTTGTTTATCCGCCCGTTGCAGTGCAAATTCATTTATCATTAAGTAAACTATGCTAAGATTTGGCTCAGTCAGCCCAAATTACCGTTCAGTTGTCAGCTGTATTTCTGCCAACAGGATCAGGTTTTCAACGGAAATCCCAGAAAAAAATCAATGCCACTAATCAAGAAATCTTTTTCTTACCTGAATGAACAAACTAGAACTGCCAACCAATTAATGGCGTGAGCTGCAACCTGCTGCGACAAATGGTTATTTGGTTTCCGTGGGCTAAGTAAAACACAGTTTAGACACAACTTTTGTTCTAGAGTCTTCCAAATCGGAAGGCTTCGCTTCAGTAATTAATCCTGCAGACTTCCAAATTACGGATGCATTTTATAGGTTCCGGCAATCTATATGTTGGATGCCAAATTAGGCAGTGTCCTATGAAGCATAATTAAGACAAACAAAATGGATAGCAAATGGCGTCGTTTAACGATGAGACCGTATCGTTTTATTGGATACATTGTTGAGCTGCCTTTGCAGTTGACGTGAATTTCTGGGATATGTGGAATTTCGCAGAGTGAGCGCAAATAATGCAAGCGTAAAACACAAGTTTTTTTACTTGTTAGGCAGAAGTATAGATAGAACCGTCTGACTTGGAAAAATGTTGCACAACATTTTGTCAATAAGTCGATAACAGGAACGACCAGTAATTAGTATGCTTTTTGAAATTTCGTTTAGAATTTGTTACATTAACTGTAACAAAAACGAAAATAGTTAGACGTTCAAAAGTTGCAAAAACGCGAGGGTATTCGACCGTAAAGTACTTCGTAGCATCCCTAAGTTTTTCTCCAAATGACAATCGAAACACTGGGCGTGCTGATCCATCAGAAATGTTTTAACCTGAAGTGAACATTGGAAACTTGAGCGAATCCATTGTCGTTTTATTATAAAGAATCAATCAGCACAATTCAGAATATTACGAAACAGCTCGCGTTTTTGGTGTTTTATTAAACGACAAGTACATTATCAATGATACCGTGATATGCGGAAGAGTATCACATGACAAAACCACCCTTTTATTAACAAGACCGAGTATTTTGATAGATGCGGAAAGAAGAATTGCCTCAATTCTCAAGTGATTATGTATATTCTTTTCATCGGATTCCCAAATCACTGCAGCTAAGTCAAAAAAATAATTAGGAAAGACCTTCGGCGGATAAAGGAAACTGGCGCCAATTTTTCAGTGACAGTTGTTCCAGATAATCGTTAAAATTAACTGAGTTTAGATCTCCGTATGCGCTTAGGCAATCTACGCTTGTTGACAGTCAAAACATGTGTTTGCTCTAACCACGTTAATGTCCTACCTGGTGTGATGTTGCATCCAAGTCGTATTTCCAATGTTGCATGGTTCTTCTGCGTACCCTAGTAATTCCGAATGAAGATAAAAGTAACATAAATTTAACGGGCTCATTGTACCTAGATCTGGGATATCACCGGGAATCCTTCTAAATATGCTGTTGTTTAACTTGACTATTTCTAGAATATATATATCTAGCAAGCTAAAAATAGGTTTAACATTGTCCTGGCTAGATGTTTTTCTAGTGGGCTAGAAAAATCCCTTTTAAGCTGTCTGACACAACCACACCGGGTGGAAAATCGTAGTCGGCGTGTGAGAATGGCCGAATGAGTCCTGCTTCGGTTTATTTCAGTTCCACAGCGAAACCGAATGAGGGTGTTGGGACAACAATATCCAGTATCATTAGCTCACAAACAAAGTTGCAGCGGACATCACACTTTGAATGAATCCAATTGCAGGAATGAAAACGTTTACCATCCATGCTCATGACGTGCACTCCTTAGATCAGGCGGTTTTGACAAAGACACAAGATACGGCGACTTTTTAATCGGTTACTTCCGGACTATGAGTGTGGGCAACTAGTTGCAGTTTCAACTTCAACTCGAGTGACAATCTGATTTATTAAATAAATTTATGGGAAGGACGGAAAACATTTCTCTCGAACAGTTCTTTTGAAGCATTATCAAGGAAAATAACGGTTATGATTTCGTTGGTTTCCTCTCTACCAAGATGCTTCTATTCAGTTTGAGTTGAGTAATTAACCGCCTTGATGCTTTTGCTGAATTGGTCCATTTCGCAACCCAGACCGTTTGGTAATTGAGGCCTAAAATCTTTCAGATAGACGCAGTGCGGCTTGCTTCAAATTCTGACTGATTGTGACTATTTGTAAAATATTCCACGTGTAAGATTTTGTTTTAAGGTTCATATGTAGTGTATATTGTAATCTTTTTATCTTTTGTTCTATTTACGCACTGCCAGCGGATTATCAAACTTGATTTTATCTGTTTGTCTTGGTGCAACTTACTACTGATTTTTCAGCTGGCCTCTTTATTCTGAAAATTTCAATTAGTTTTTTGACCGAATTGCAGTCCGTGATGTGCACAGATTCAGCCGCTGTATATTTTACCCGTTTTTTATACCCAGAATGCGCGCTTTGGCTTTGAGTTTGCTGCATCCAAAGACTTAAGTTCCTTGGGTGTATTTTGTTACTGTACCATGCGAAAACTCAAGAAAACCCACCAAACACGTCATAGAAATCTTTCATTACATCAAGAAATTAGATAAACAGAAAGTCGGATATTCTACACCACCCATTTGCTCTGATTGTCATCCAGTGACGAATAGGTTCATTCCATGTACTTATAGGCGCTTCTTCAAATATTTTGCACATATGCAACGCTGCCAGACCCGTCAACTTGACTGCATTTTAAGGATGTGTATACAGCCTCCTATTATTGCCGTCTGCAATGTCATCAATGGACACTAAGAAACGCTTTTAGTCAAATTAGGAAAGAAATGAACAACTAAATTACTTCATCACTCTTACCGAACGCGATGTCTGAAAACCCGTTCCAGCTTACTAAACTAAACCGATTTTCCTCCAGGAGCTTCATTCTGGCCGAACTTCAACTCTGTCACAATTAACTGAAACCAAGATGGTTGCAGGTTTGAAGCCGTAGCGGACAGAGCATTGGAGGGACAATCTGTCCGGGCCATCCACTACAAAAAATAGACAGGAAACGTCGGTCTAGTTTTCAGAATGTCATTGAAGTTCGAAGTTGGTACATAGCACAACGACTACATCACAGTTAAATTTATCCGCCCGTTTAGGGATTGTATTATTCATGATCAACATGGCACCATTTTAAGACCAGTTCAACCAAACATTCGCGAACAGCAAACGATGCATTGTAAACAAATTGATGGAATGCGGAGAAATCGACCGTGGGTGGACGTGAAGCTTGCGGAGTGCGAACTAGGACGTTGGCCATGCAGTCTTCGGTGGCCAGATTTGATTGCTCGCCCCGTCAAGGAATAAGAAAAACATTTTCTCTACGCACAACCTATTCAGAGTTCTATAGCGTTCCCCGCTTGGTTTATAAATGTAGAGTTTAGCAATCTGTTTAGATAGATTGGGTAAATGGATTTTGCAAAACTGATTATGTTCTTTATTTGTTTTATCATTCGATTTTGAGCGACCATTTCAGTCAAAGCACGTGCGTTAGAAAATGTGCAAACTGCTCAGGTGTCTGTGCAGTGAACGGAACTCGGTCTCGTACCGGGTCTGCTTCATATTAGTCTTGACCGCAAGAACTGATATAATGTAAAAAATAGTATGCTTTGAAATTTTTGAAGTCCTCAGTCTCATTCTGTCCTAACTGTGACCTTGTGACATTTGTGACTAGTCTGAATTCTGCAGTATGAAAGGAAACTACGCTTGAATTCTGGGAATGGCATAAACGAATTCGTTCTCTTTATCTGTTCAGTTGTTGACAACATACGTCACTTTTGTACATGTGCTGGGACTAGGAACCACAGGAGCAACTCCGTTGAAAGAACCAGTCATGAGGTGAGGTGTGTGTCCATCCCATTTGATTAATCCTGACAGACGTTAATTTATTTCAATGATGATGGTCTCGCATCTTGTGGCTCATGTCATTTTTGTGCGTCTGTTGACTACAAGCTTTCACTTGATGGCATTTTGAATGTACTGCACTGCCATCACAAAACTGGAAAATATAAATCGGAATTACGAGTATGTACAATGTTTTTAGGACACTTTTGCAACATCCCTATAAAAAATCGACTAACTAATGGATCGCTCGACAAATGGCAACCAGTATGAGGAACGCGGAATGGTAAAGTGCAAGGGTAAAGCTGAAATGAAAAGTCCCATTTTTACAAAATGAATTTGTAGTTAGGCCCAGCTATCGCCTCATTGTAGCTGATTACCCGTTTGATTGCAATACTGTATTCGATGGTATATATTTTGATGATGCTAAATCACTGTCCAGTTTTGCTCTCGCCCAGTTTCCTAATCCAAATAGGAGAACAAGAGTGACAAATAAGAGGTTTTTGCAGATGTGGGTCAGAATCCGGTCTAATTAGAAGCTCCTATACGCAAAGACAGTCTACATTGTCTAATTAAAATCTCTTTGCGCAATGCCGAATGTATTTTCCAACAGTTTATTCCAGGTTGCGTTCATTAGGTTTCCTCATAGGTACTGTTAAATTCGTCTGAGTCTGCTTGAGGAAAAAGTATTGCCAAACTAGCTGTCACGGAAGATACACTGAACATCGCTCGAATCCATAAGAAAAATATGAGTGACAATGCTAAAAATGTTTCATAAAATTGCGTTTTTGGTTGGTTCAGTCACATCAAACTGGAACGGGGAAAACCATTTTGAAATATGATCACTATCAAGACCCGTTGTGCACAGACTGGTTTTTTCAAAGCCGAGGTTAATAGTCAAACAAATTTATACAAACCTCTTTTAAACGGTAATGCACTCGGAAGCATTACATGGGTAGATGAAAACAGACGTTTGTACAACCTCTTCTTCCGTCGTTGTAACCCTTAGGTCCAAGCGGATGTGATCAGGAGAGCAGTATCGCGATTTCTGAAAGCAGTTGTAGTGAATGGGAATGTTTCCATCGTCAGCAACGTCACCAGTCTGTTCGTGCCAGTTGGCGGACATCTGCTGTGAACCTCGTTTGAATAATTGCTGTGTCTCTAAAATGGAAGCGCGTCATAGAATCTTGCTTTCAAATTTACTTTCTAAGTTTACTATCACTGGAATACAAACCAAACCGAAAATTGACTTTATCGAGCCTTTGGGGAACAATAACGCTGAAATCAATTCACTTCTCAGATTGTCGGTGCACTGATGTCTGCACAGAAAAAAAGGAAAATTATCAAACGGTTCTTAGGGCCCGCTTAACTCCAAGATGTCGAGTGCATAGATTTGAGGATTCCCTCAGCAATGCATCGTGACTGGGGTATCTTTATACCATCGGGGAGATATTTCATTGATTTCGGGTTATTTTGGTCCGGCTTATTTCTGTCAGATGCTAAGCATTCCAACAACATAGAAATCAAACTGTTTAAAAGGAATTAACAATCCATAGATCAGTGGCATTTTCGCATCGTTCTGATTGGTGTCGAGCTGCTTACAATCTAAATGCTAAAGACGGTGAACGGGATCCTACGAAAAACTGGAAACTGAGTTGCAGCCAGTATAAACTTTCAAAGAGCTGACAGAGGAAATAAACACATGACAATTGTGAAACCCCCGAAACTCCCAATGCGCTCTAGCACATTTTGGTGCATATCGATCACATAAGTGATGTGAACTTCAGCTAGTCGCTCAGTTTACAAAACCCAAGACCAGTTCAACTGTAAACACTTTAAAAACAGGCATTAGCTTTTCCAGAAGGTTTGAAAGTCTGAGCTTGGTGCTTGCTTCACAAGCAAGCATATCGCATCCGTTACAAGGAACCAAACTCACTGGCAATGGTCAGTACATGATAGCAATATCCGACGCAGCAATTCAGGTTTGAGAAACACCATCGGCAATCCGAATTCGTGCCGGCCAGTAAATTTAGGTGGTCGCTATCGTTAGAGATACGGAAAGTTTTTATTAAAATAAAAATCCCAGTTCGATCTATAGAGGGAAAATCCAAAGGAATTAGTAAGTGTCATAGGCAATGGAGGGTGTTAAATGGTACTGACTACATACAGCAACTCTACAAACAGCCGAATGTGACCCTTATGCATGCGAAAGAAAAGAAAGTAGGGATTAGGACCTTGAACTCCACATGCACATGGCTATTAGTTCGTTTACGGTCAGTGCGAAGTAACTTTGCATCTCAAAATTGACGACAGGTAATTTGAAGCAATCACATAGCAACAGTAATTCATTTTACGCTTGATGGAATTATACGAACGAAACTGATCCACTGGATAGAGTTTAGGCCAAAAAACCCATCAGACGAGGAAGTAGTCCTGTGGAATGATCAAACCTAATCGGTCTTGAGAGCAGAACAACCGCGTTCAAACTAAGGTCGATCGGACAGGTACTGTGCTTGTGATGCGGGTTTTGGTAAGGCATGCGGATTTTACCTCACAGAAACTAAACGATTTAATTGTAGCTGAGGTTCCGATATATGGTTTGACTGTGATTAGCTAGTGGTTTTCGTAAGATCGTGTGATAGCTTTATTCAAAGATGGCTAAATGATGTTCATTTAGGAACTGGTTTACTTTCCTTTTCCATGCAAAACGACAGAATTCTTGGAAAATTCAAGGCGAAGCTTTAAATAGACAATTAGATGATCACAGTCAATCAACATATCTCATAGAAAATCCTTTTACCTTTTATCTCGACTTCTTTTATTAGCAAAACAACAGCGTTTATCAATTTTAGGAAGGGAGCCGCGGCCAACAGAGGGCTGCCAAGGGGAGAAATTGACCGGTGGTGAGGGGAATGGAACCTGCGAACTTCATACCCATATGCTACGACCGTATCCGCCTGACCACCGCTGATCGTTAAAAAATCGTCAGTGGAATAGGAGCTAACCAGAAGAACATGTGTGGGTTGATCTGTTGGCTGTCGGATACCCATTTAGACGGAGTAGATAGTAAGATCATAAAGTTCAGATAGTCAGGCTTTTTTCTTAACAAGAAATGATTTCAGAATCATTCCAAAACAGAAATTGATGTCTAGATTTTTCCCGCTACGCTAGTGGATTATGTTGACATGCATGTTGCAGAAGAATATTCTGATAGCAGAGGGTTAATTCAACAGAGAAGCTTACGAATGAAGTCATTGCTCAATCCGAATAAAAAGACGTAAATTTATCAGCGAAGGAACAAACATCATCAAGTGCGCGAGGAAGCAAGATGTATAATTCCGACATTCACTTTCATTAGAAATGATAACAATACTGGAAATAGTTTAGTTTGTTTCTTACCACCTGCAAAAAGAATTTTTTCAAACTAATAACAAGGATTGCTGCATTTATCTAGATCACTATGAAGACTTCTCTTTTAACAAAGAACCAACAATACATTTAATATTGTAAACTTCGAGTTCAATCCGTGAGTCACGAGCATCAAGGGACAGTCATTTTCCTGTCGCGAGAATTAGTCTTGGATTTGAAAATTTATCTGGCCTGGCTAAACCGCACAAAATCATCTTTATCAATGGCAGCTATCTTACACCAGCTGAAGACGATTTAGGTATGAAAAGGTTTTTGTGGTTTGAATGATTTAGTGCTAGTAGCTAAACGACCTGAGTTTCCTCATTGTGGTGGTCCTATTTTTGTCCAAAGCTAGACTTGCCGTATTTGATTTAAATAGGGAATTCGCCGACATTTCCGAATTTGCAGCACAATATGGGAGACCTTTCGCATTTCAGAGGTTCCGGCCAATGTGCCAATATGCTCGCTGAGAAAAACTGACTACTGATTACCTCAAACAGAGAAGCATTCTTATCCTTTAAACACTCCTCAGGCATAAACAGTTGTCACAGAAGAAAAGATCTTTCCCGCATAACATGATTGCGTAAAGGTAGTCAACGTGCACGTTCATAGATGGCTTTAAGCAGCGGGTCATTTTTTTACTGCTAGCGTGTGAACGTTCGGGGGTTCAAAACACTTGACCTGATCCGTTTATGTAAGCACCTAAGGTTGGCCATTCAGTGGGATCGGTTGGGTTACTACAAAGTCTTGCATCACGGACCTGCAAAATAGTAATGTCCCTTTCGGATTTCATTTTCAACGGAATCTTCTTATAACATTTCGGAATCCAAGAGTGGAGACCAGTATTCAACGAGGATGATCAGTTACGTAGGTTTTAAATTATGATAAATCTGAAGTATATTTGCTGCAACCAAAGTGGTTTGGAAATAAAGCGTTTTATTTATTATACCGCGCTGTAGCAGGAAAGATAAGCGAAACACTAGTGCGAATGCAAAACGGAACCTCTAACTGTGGATAGATTTATTAGTAACTTTTGAACTGCAGGGTACGTACCATGCTTTTTTAAATCACGCTCTTTCACAATCTTGATGACAAAACGGATAACTAATAAGGACGGATCGGTAACAGCAAACGCACTAAAAGTTTGCTAGTGGAAATAGGAGACTTCTGTCTCAAGACCTCAGTGAATTTTTTCTATCGTCGCAACGTACGAGCTGCCTAATGTCCACAGAAGCAAAGTGAGCCAAGTGATTGATGCTGCAACAAACTTTTGTTAAATGTAACGCGGGGGACAGCACAAATGGTGATTAGAAAACCCCAGAGAACAGCTGACAAGTATGCGTTTCAAGAGACTTTACTTCCCTTATGAACGTTTTATAGGAAACTAAATTGTTTCCATTGAATGCGGATGGTTTGAATATTTTCGTGATTTTATATCCACTAAAGAATTTCCCGTTTGTTGCTTTTTCCCCAAGCGAAAACTGCTTTTAATCATGCGTAGTTTGAACTTGCTCGATGCTTCCTAGTCGATGATTCTACGCCCAATATGCTACAAATAGCACCATCCAATACGAAACGAACAGACTGAATATTACAACATCGTTGGTGTAGCTATTTCCGTAGTCAGCGCCCAGCGGTGGTTCAGAATGCAACAATCATTTCTTACAGCCGAAAATTTAAGACAAAAAAATAAACCAGTAGAAAAATTATTCATTCATACTCGCTCGCCTGAAGAACAACATTTCCTAGGACAAACCAGTGTCAGGGAACCGTATTTGGGCTTCCGGAAATGCTGACTTCTAGTAGAAAAAATGCCGATAGTGTTTGTGACAATACCAAAACAGCGCTAGGAGACATGGTGTTCCTTGTATCTGAGATTGATTGAAGCATTGGTCTGGATAGACAGTTAACAATTAGGATCAATTTTGTTCAATATTTATCTAACCATTCAATAACTTCTCACTTGCATCAGCCTCATATTAGGTTTTGATTCCGGCACCGATTTATTGAAGATCTGAAAGTTAACTTCATTTTGCTTCAAATATATTCATAATGCTAGGTGCATATAGCTAGAATAAATCTAACCTTTGAATAAATCTGAACGGAGCGAACCAAACTGGAGTTTGGAAAGGACAATTCGGAATCAAATAATTCGAAAGTCCTTAAATTCACCAGGTTGCACGGTGAGTGCAAACTATCTACATACAGGTTCATAGATGACCAGAATAATTAACTACTAAATTTGTTTGTGAATTGGGTTATTTTACAAACCATTAAAGTAGTATTAGCGGTTCAGTTCCTTGAAAAGACGAAATGATAAATTAAATACCATCTTGATGCCTCGAGAGAGGCACCTAGCGGAATAAACATTTATTCTTCCATTGGTGATTTTGCGTGGACGTTTTAATAAACAGGAGCAAATTTTCTGAATGCGATTCCGAAACCTCGCAGGCATGGCTTGTGCTTTCTACTAATTTACAATTAGTGACCTTGAAAATAACTCAGGAGAGCATGGTTTCTTCACGGTTAAATTAATAAAACAAACATCTTGAATTTATTTCTACAGTGAATACGATTATTTCTGTTCACCGCGGTTGAGTGAACAGAAAAAAGGCGAGAATTGTCCCCAGTGCAGAGTGGTCTCTTTGCGAAGTCCATCGATTCTTCGTGATTTGATGTTTTAAAATTATGCGGTGCACAGGACCGGGAAGCTGGTGTAATCTGGTTCGCTAAAATTGACCATCAAATAAATTAATCTTCGGTTGACGCAGCTTGTCATTTAACGGACTGTGGGAAGCTGGGCTCGGCAGCAAAGGATTCTGGGATTTTCGCGCCATTCATGCCCATGTAATATTGAACTTGTACTGAAATCCAGATGGGCAATCATTTTGACGTTCTCAAGATACACTGGTCATAGGGCCAGAGTGTATATCGTGCCTAATGGTAAAAAATACAAAGTTAAGTTCATAAGCTATTTTTATCCGGTCGTTTTCACTGTCTTTGAAAGGCAACGCCGGGAAAATAAACTTTCTAAGAACGCTAATTTACCACCCACGGAGGTCAATTGATATTTGATCTTCATTGTAGAGAATAACATAAGTGGCTCGCAATAAGGTTATTCTTTGGAGCGGTTTTTTCATCTTCTGTTAATTAGATCTCTTGCTAAGGGCCGTTCTCACTGTATCACATGAGCTTTAACAATTTACGTAACGTCATGCTTAATTTGATTTGAAAACTATGGCTATGCTAAACTACTGATTTTCGTTCCCCACCTTTCTGACGATAAAACTGATCAACAAAATTGATTTTGGAGTGGCAACGACAGAACCCTTGCTACACAACATGAATGTTTTTATGTTCTGGGAAAACTGAATTGTTTAAAATGCATGGAATATCTCTCTTCCCTCAACTTTTCAACTTCTGTCATGCTTTTGATTTTCTCGGTCGTGTCTGAAAACATGTAGAGTTTTTGGTTAAATTTTCTCCGATATATCTGTGGGCAGCAGGTGCGCAGTCACGGACCTGTGATAATTTATGTTCCTATATGTTTTACATAAATTTATTCATTCTTCAGTAACATGGTTTCTACTAAGGTGAAATTACGACTTGCCAATTGAGCCGATCACACCAGCGGATTTATTCATTTTTGTTATTATTCTGTAATTTTTCGTGTCTAAATCATCAATCAGCACAAATATAAATAGCGGCTATGCTGCCACACACAAATGCCAAGTGAAATATGAAACCGTAATCGCAAAAAAAATTGCAAATTTCAACAACTTCGGTCCGTCTTTATTGCAACGTTTCTGTTAACCAAAAATAAGTACCTTTAAAAGGAAGCAATGAGTATAGTGTTTCTAATCACTTTCCGTCATTTCTTTGTCTAATCATTTTGCGCTGTGTGACTCAAGAAGTATGAAGAGGATTCAATTGATCCTGAAAATGAAAACCAATATTTATCGATTATCATCAAATTAGTCGAATGCGCTGTACTAGGCGAACTACTAGGCGTATACCACGTGAAATGTTTTCAGGTTCTACCTTTAGAGAAATTGCGCTCTCCGAATTGGTTAGGCTTATATGCAATGACATCCAAGAACAACATTCACACTTTTGCTTTCATGACCGCTAGAAATGCACTGGAAATTCGCCGTAAACGGGTTTCATACATTTTATCGTTACTACCACGTCATTTTTGGTCTTACACTTAATGTCGCTTACTCAATTTTACGTCGCATTTGTTCCCTTACAATGTACAAATTTGCGGTGTGCGAAGCTGAAATGGGAATTTCTTCCGTTGTCATTTTTCTCCTGTCTACGGTTTAATCGTAATTTTCGATGGCAAATCAAATAAACCGAGACCAACAAACAATGGTTTCCAATGGCAATCTTATAGAAAATAATCTCATCATAAGGGTGTCTAGCTAGATTTTGGCAAAGTTGTTTGCAACTTGCGGGAGAAAAGCATTTTAGCAACAGATAATAAAATTCACCTGGAAGCAAACGTTAAACTTAGATGAGAATCACAGGTTTACGGAAAATGGATTGTAGTGCTGTATCCAAGTTGGATTCATGGGTAAGAAAGGTAGAATGGCTTGTGATGTGATATGTCTGATCGCCCAATGCTCCTGGTGATCAAAGCTTTCGTTGTGGGTCGCATGTGAAGCCGGTGTATAACTGTGGATTCCACCACAGAAGTCGTCTTACACAAACGCCCCTTCGGTTTAATTATTAATCTATGGTCATAGAGAATCGTTAAAGCAAAACTGGTCCGAAACGCAACTGGAAATTTTTCGCAACCGTTCCGGCTAGCCCTTGTGATCTGTGATCCATAACGATGTAGGTAGAGTCGTTCCTTCTCGTTTTCCGTCTCGATTTAGGTGTCTTAGATATGCACGCCTGACATTTGGAACGGGTCTAAAATGGAAGTAACGTAATTCCTTAGCCCTTGCCGGCAGAGCGAGTTATGGTAATTTGTCGCTTTCTGTAACCACTTAATCTTCAATTGCTCGAAATCAACACATTGCAAGTGAATGCGGGGATTTTTACGATATTTTTGGTGCATCCTTCCTCGGTGAAAACAGAAGCAGGACCACAAATTTGTCGAGTGGATAACCTCATTCTAACAGACTAGCAAATTAGAGCAGCTAAACAAAGAAAAGAAACAATACAAATACTGTTGTTTTAAATCTGGGCCAAGTATGGTTGCTGACGTTCAAAGTAAATCAGCATACCAAAACACAACGCGCTTTTAATAACTGTTGTCTCTACTTCGGTTCCGCCTCATTGGTATTCTACTTCACATGTGCAATGACATCATGTCGATTCAGGGTCAAATTATGGAAAGAAAATGCATAACAACACTCATATATTCCCCACTTATAGTGAATCATTTCTAAGCAAATAGTTGAAAATTACTCCTGTTGGGATTGTATCTCAGTTGGTAAGCCATAAGAGCCAGGAATTGACAAAGAAGTAGTTTATGTGCTTGAATTCAAGCCGTCTGTGTCAACGGACCTTTAATATTTCGGTTCATTCATCAGTATCACCAGTTGTTATTTGGGAGCCCAGCTGAGTTTATCGACTAATCATCGTTCATTAGGTAAAAGAAATTTAGATTGGCTGACTTGCATTTGTCCGTAACAAAATATATTTATTCGTATTTATGATTCGAAATTTCCACCTACAATTTTTTCTCCTAGTGGTTCTAAGCCACGGGGTAGTATCCAGTTATATGGAAAAAAGTTCTGCACATTTAATGAATGAGCTCCTAGACTGAATCTCATGACAAGCGTACCATGTTTATTTTGTCTTTGATTTTCCTTTCTATCAATAGGACAACAACCTGCATCATTTCCAGAGACGGTGTATCAGCCAACAGTGAGCTTCCAGGTGGATAAGTTGACCGGAGGTGGAAGGATTCGCACCAGCGACCTTATCGTTTTGGCAACCGTCTTTATCACACGGTAACCGTTATTTGTGGCAGCTTGTTCACATCACTCACTGCCACCAAATACTATGCTCAGTGGAATACCACCCATCCAAACTTGTTTTTTATAATACCTTATCCTGGGTACTGCAAGTGAAAAAACCTAGGAAATTCTTTAAAAATGCTGCTTCGAGAAGTCGTGAACTAAATGTTGGTCATGACCGGATGATAATCGACTAAAATCATTTCTCAGAAAACAACTTAAACTTCATGATCGAAGAACTCAAACAGGACGCTGAATATCAACGGCTGCAAACATAAATGGCCCAATGGAATAGCGTACTGGCCATGGTAGTGTGCTACTTTGATTGAAAAAAAACAGATAATAGATATTCATTTGCACTTTCGAAAGATGCCTTGATCAAACATTAAATGCACAAAAAACTAGCTACCACCTAATGAACGATGAGAACGGGGTACCAGTTACCGTGTGTATGGAAGAAATTTCGCGACACTCTCTGCCAATTTAATTGCAGAAAGGAATAAAATAAACATTTGATAACTAGTCAACATATCGCCCATGAGTCGCTTGTATTGTGCGGTCGGTCGACAATCCATGCAATCAATGTTTATTTTGTATGATTCTGGCGATAGGTCTGTGGATAACCCATAGCTTTTTTCTACACTGTTGACACGATTATACTGGGAAAGTCATATCACTTTTAAGTACAAGTCAACTAACGAACACATCTCACATTTTTCTGACGAAGTCTTTAAAGTTGGGAAAAAAGGTTAATCTCGAAATATATATTCCTAAATTTTCAACAAATGTTGAGACAATTTGATCATGCGTTTCTTTTTCAGTTATGGAAATCTTAAAATCCTTAAACAGTTGGATGAAAAGTATTGGTGTTAAGGGGTTTGATAAACGCGGTTCATATATACATCAGCATGCTAGCACAGCAAAATCTGGCTCAGAACTAAAGATGTAGTGCTGGAAATAACCTCGTGCAGTTCTTCAAACTAGCACAGTGGCATTGTTTATTTCGGCTTGAGTCGATCACAGAATGATTCGAACTCTCCGACTCTAATCTGGTTATTGTGCCTAATCGCAAAAATTGGTCTGACTAATTCACCACGTCCTCACCTACTTCTCAAATGGACAAGTAAAGGTCGCTTTCTTGTTTTTACAAATGCAAATATGTCAACAACCCGTTTGTTTGGAAAATGTGGTTTATCATGTGTCAGTTTGCATTTGGATACCAACTGGATATCGGTTGAATACAAACTACATCGAATCTACCAAGATTCAATAAATGTAAACAGCAATTGTAGGGTTTTATTCAGACTTTGGTGAGAAGAACAGGCGCAGGCAAACGCCTCGAGAGATCAATCTCGGTTTGAAAGAAAAAGGGCTCAGTCCCAGACAATTACCGAGGATCTGTTGTTTATGTGATTTAAGCGCTGCGGTTTGCGACGAAAGGTATAAAGTAAAGCAAACATATAGTGACCGTTATTTTCGGGTATACAACCAGAACTTTGTACACCAGAATGTATATTATCATGTTTTTGGCTACATCCTTTGTCGTTTCCCAAATGAATACTGGAAAAAGATTTTTTTCTGCAAACAACTTTCATTGCGCTATACGTTATCAGTGCCACATGTACCAGCAGAAAAAGCTGTGTTCGGACTGGCTGATCAACAAGAACAGTTGTGATAGTTTCGTCTTAAATCATTCTCACTAGCATGAAGCATATGAAATAATAACAGATGTAAGACTGCTGTCGTTAGCGAAATCCGTCAGAAAGTAATTATAACTTCGTTAGATCACACATGACCAAGTGAAAAACACTGTTCCTGAAAATATTGGCTAAAATGTCCAAATAGATCAGGTAATACCAAGTTAATGATTTCCCATGGAGACCGATTTGCAAAAGTTGTCCTTTACTTAATGTATAAATTTGAAGAGAATTCACTAGGCTAAAGAACAGATAAAGAAGTTCTGATTCACAGAATGAAAAGGCAATTAACTGCTACCAGCAGAAAGAACCCACACGCTACCTTAAATGATAAGAAGCCACTACATGACTGACAGTGTGTCGCTGCAATATCACATAAAAATGTGAGCTAAAGAAATTGCGGTAAACTGCTTATTCAGGTAATATTAGAAATGTTGACGGTGTTTACAGAAGGGAATATGACAATAACTTTGATTAAACGCAGATGAAAGGTGATTGTTTGGAAACGAATAAAAAGTGAAGCAAGCGATTTCAATATCCACAGACAAAGATTTATCACAAATGACTGGGTGACCACATCAGAGGTGCGAAAAATCCTTATAAGAAGAAGCACCGAATCCGGTTCAGACGGGAAGAAACCATGTCATTAACAGTGTTCTGCAATTCGCAAGCGGAGTGCAAGCTGGAGGTGTGGATGGAAACAGATTAGAAGTGACAACGACCGACAAAGTTTTACTTTGGCAACTAGAGCAAGTTTTAATGGTCAGAAAGATTTTAGCTTTCTATGTTAGACTGTGGTCGGGTACTTAAAATCATCCGTCGAGAAACATAATATTAACTTACAATGATCACCGGAAGCAAGCGTAGATGCATTCTGAGACCAGCTAGGGAATGAACAGATGTCTGACCAGAAAAGCCATAAAGTTTAAATCAGGTCCGAGTGTGACAAAAAGGAGAAAATGTGTGAATTATTGAAACTGACTTTGCTAACAGAGTCCAAGCTAGACACTGGTATAATGCAAACAGTATATAATGAATTGGCAATAAATCGATTATAGTTGTGGCAGTTGGTTATCTATCTAGCGGTTAGGTATGAAAACAAGCAATGAAACTCGAAAAGTTAGGCGAAATAGTGAAATCAGCCGCTAGTAACCGGTAGACATTCATCAAACTGAAAATCAGACGATCTCAAATGTGTTCTAAATACCGCCACCCTAGCATAAATGTCAGTATCTTTCGATATGCATTTGAGAACATCCATTTACTCTGATCCTATTACCAATCTAACGAACGGTCAGATCAAGCCTTGCAGTTTAACGTGATACGTGATTTCCATTAGTCTCCAAGAGATACATGCTGAATTGTCGCCCCTAATTTTGACTCATAGTTTGGACGAATTTGAAACAGTCTGAATAGTTGAACGTTCTGAAAATTCTGCTCTCCATTAATTTGTCCACTACACACGAGAAGCAATTACTGATTTCATAAGCATTGTTAATAATAAGAAATGAAAGTGTCCAAAAGGTTGGGTGAGAAGCAGAGACCAAAAAAACCACGGGGAATCCACTGTGGCTATAAATTCGGTAGTTCGAGAAACTCCGGTCGCGACTGGATGCAGGTCGAAAGCTTTTAGTCCAAAAGACCACTTGGCGCTCGGTGGTATTGTGTAAGTAGCTACGGTGTTTGCTTCCAAGGATAGGCAAAACCATTTTGATAATCTAGGAGATTTGGCCTTTCTTCAATTTAGACTCGAGCTTCAGCTGGAAGGCGTTGGATGGCAAATTCGTACAAGAACAAAGCAGTTGTGCATTGCTTCATGTTTCCACTGACGATCCAGCCATCCATTCTAAAGGGAAACCACTGGAAATCACAAGAGAGCTCCTATTAGTGGAAAAAAATCAGAATGAGGTTTTTGAAGGGCCATTTGTAGGGGTACAAAATCCACTGAGTACAGTTCATTGTACGGGGTATAGGCAGTTCCAATCTGCATTTATAGCTAACTCTTAAGTGAGAAATTATAGAATTATTCAATACTTATTTTATGTTTGTTGATGTATTTCGTCATCTTGAAATACTTAGTTCGTTTTCTCATGATGATTGTATTAGGCCTCGTCACATTTGCTGTTGTCGTACTGCATCCAATTATTACAAGTACGTTGCATTATCATCAGAATCTCCATTATCAGACTAACTATTATGACCTGACTAAAATGCATCTCAAACGATTTGTGTAAAAAGCAAGTGTATGTCTTGCTGATGAATAATTTTGATCTCTCTCCGAGGCTCAAATAGTTTGACTTTAAGTCAGTAGTCCCAGTTGCTTTTAAAAATTGGTGCCTCTAGTGAATTTTACTCTAAATATTTTCAATTATTTTTACAACGGTTCTCTTAAAAAGCTGCTAAGATTCAAGTACGGATTAAATCGTCCTAAATTGCTTCCCGCTTATCACTTGTTTTCCACCACGAGTTCGTAAATCACTAAAGCCCCCAGGCTGACTACACAATTCTAAACACGATTCGCATCGACACAACTCGTCTCCTGCTTATCTACTCACATGCATATCACACACCCACAAAAGGAGTGGCAGTTCAAACTAAACGACGTTGGCTTAAACCCTGCGAAGACACATCAACAGGATCCGTTTGGAGAAGTCTTCATTTGCTTGAATTTCTCCTCCCGTGCACGAGTTTCTTCCAAAACTTCCTAAGATCCAACAGGAACTACTTTTCCTGCGCTATTCATTTTGTGTGACAATTGGGATTCATTCAGGTTGTAACAAATCCCAATGGGAGTATGATCGATTTTTAGAATATTATAAAGACCGACTTCCAATGCACACTCCTCTTTTAGAATTTACGGGTAAAAATTGTTTCGCATTTTTCCTAGACCGCAAACGATTGGCAAATGGTAGATTTCCAGTAGACAACGTCGTGGACCTCACAGGGTGACAGTTATCACACGCTTGTGATTGCTTCTTGGAAGATCTCTGTCTAAAACGTTGGTAAATCAAACACAGTGCGAAACTGCAATATCCCAACAGAAATTTTTTCTTTATTTGCGACTAGAATGAGCACGTGCATATTAGTTAGTGAAAAGCAAATGAGATAAAAAAACGTTATTCGAAATGCCATTGAAGCGCGCATTGAAACATTCAACCAAGATTCCAATCTATTCTCTGAAATCGTCGGTAAGTTAATTCACTTCCAGTTGTCGCTCAAAGAAGTATACATAGTAATTAAATCTTGTGCATTCCCAGACGAATCATTCTGAATGGGTTATAAGTCCAAACGCCACATTCGGTCGATAATGGATGAGTTTTCAGATCGTTAGACTCAGCGTCCTTAGTTTGAAACACATTTTGGACACTTCCTTTGGTTGGCAGATAAGCATAAAATTCAGTATGCTGTAAGCAGTCTGGTTTGAATACGGATGAAAGGTGGAAAATTGGTCGAAATCACTTGACTGGTTTCACGGTTTCGTCAACTTGTTCACGCCCCGGTGAACATTCATGAATTCTCTAGTCGCTCATGGTCATGCACAATTTCACTATTATCAGTACGAACGAAACTTTATCATGCATAATTGATGCACGCCTTTTGGGCTGGTCAGAGTAAAATTCTGCACACCGCAAAGCATCCATCTGACCCTGCAATCATTTTATTAAATTTGTATTTTACTTGTTTCCTTGTTGGTTGCAACGGCGGTAATTTGTTTTCCAAAGGTTGCACAGTAAACGTCCCAAGAATATGTATTCAAAGTACACTATGTATTCTGTCGCATGGGAAAATTTGCAGCTGGTAACCAATGTTCGTGAGAAAATCCATGGGAATAGAAGCATTCATTTTGAAGCTAACTGGAAACAAACTCCAAAGCCTCACTTGCATATTCTCACTGAATATTTTATTTTAGTCCAGTCCTAATGCATTAGGGGTTAACTCAATAAAATGAACAGCAATTACAGCTCAGCTAGCCTAGAGCTTAGAAAGCCCACCTAAGCATACGAAATTATTTTTTTGTTTTGTACAACAATGAACTTCCCTTCCCCAAAAAGAAACTTTGTTTATGTTAAACTGTCAAAAGTAAGTTCTTTTTGAATAGTCGGTAACTGCAAGGTTAGGATGGACGGGGAACTCTGGAACCTCTAATTAAATTTCGCTTTCCGTATCTCCAGTAATTCGTATTTCGAAGATATTAGGTGCAACACAAGAAATATTTCTACCCGTGGCCACGTTATTCGTTCCGGTTAGGGTTAGTAATGTGATTTGTTTAATCCAGACATTCCGCAGACGATCCGGTGGTTTGCACAAATGCAGATTTTGTCTGACACAAAATTGCAGGTTTTTAGGTGAAATTAATAGGTAGAAAAAGAAATCAGAACATTCGTGCAACGTTTTTGGCCTAACGTCAGACGTTACATGATGTGCTCGAATGGGCGAATATTTACATAGCAAACACGTGTTTCGATCGGTGTGCATGCAGACCAGCTAACTTTGTCCTGAAAGTTTAACTCGTGTTTCGTATCTTAAATTAAATGGTACAAAAATTGAAATTACGTTATTAATATAGACAGCATATGGGAGATAACAGAAAAATAAACGTTCACTGTCGTTGTCTCACATTTGAACATCGAGGATTCATTTGTTCGTTATTCTAAGTGAAAGTTGCATTTTTCGTGCACTGGCTAATTAAATATCATGAAATATTTTCGTGAACATAAAAAGTAATATGCGCCGACTCATCTTGGTTTCATTGTGAAAATTTCCTTTTTTTTGTTCTCTAAAAGCATGAGGATTTTTGACGTTTGTTCGGAAGTGTCAAACTTCATAGCTTTGCTGAGCTATTTCTAAAAGAGCCAAGATGTTTTCCGTGCTATTTTGCTTTTCGACATATGTTCAAAAGTTATGCGAAATCCATTCATGTTTCTCCAAATGTTATTTTAACTGCACACCGGGGTCCGCGTTTTCAGTCACTAATCCAATTAGAAAGCTTAAAAATGCCTTCTCCGGGTATCGAGGACGCAGCAGCTACAAGGAATTGAAGACATTATTTTGATTGGTGGAGCTATGAAATTAGAACAACTACTTTCAAGCATCTACGGTAGTCGCATCTTATGTGACCGCAGTTTTTCACGAATGAGCAGATGTAGGTTTAGCAAAAATATGCAACGGAACGACGTGATTGCTCACCTGATTCTTAAAGTATGTTGAACTCAAAACGAAGCTGTTATCAACAAATAGTTTCACAGCCACAACCAGAATTCCAACATTCGTATGTTTCAGCACTGGAATCCGATTAAATAGTTAGATTTTGAAGGGTGGATAAATGTGAACTAAAGAATGTCTTGGCTTTACAAATTTGCTCAGTTTGGATCACATTAATGATAGGATCGATGAAACTGTTCAACATTAGGTATGCAAACTAGAAAGGTCAACGCGTAGAAGGACACCGTGCGGCATATAACCCGACAGTTCTTGCGAAATTATTTATCACGAAATGGACGTTAAGCAATAACCACCGGTAAGCATGGCTACGAACGGTCGTCAGTGCATCACAAGCACATTTACCCACCTTCCGATTCTGTCTCCGAAGCTGTTTGTGTCATAACACGCGAACGGGTTTATTTCGCGCAGGGTTATAAGGTCAGCATCGGAATGAAATACGTGGAATCAGTTGTTCTTCGTCCTTCTCTGAGTAAAACATAGAATCCAATGAGCTTAAGATTGTGGTTATTCGCTGACGAGGAAATAAGCAAATTTGGCCATCATTTGTTTACTCTCCGGGTTAGATACTTGACCAAGATTTTGCAAGTGGAATGCAACACCATTTACCTGTAGGTCCTATTTGTATGACCTAGACTATGGACCTGAATGATTCGGGCATGCGGAAAGATGTAAAGTAAGAGTCTCATTGATCGACTGATTGAACACATTGTCTTGACGTTCCGAATGTTTAATCAAGAAAGATGAGTTCCACTACTGAACTCTTTTTGCACGCAACGGATGTTTCATTGCCGCAATGGGCAAGGTGACCCATGGAGTATTCACATTTATCACATAACCAAATCGACTGAGTTCAGACAATATCCTGTTTGATTTCCTAGAGTTGTATTATTAGCCAACTTTATGCAACCTGCAGTATTTGCATGCGAATTTACGTTGGCTTCTTTGGCCCGGTTAAACTGGCAACCCAAATTTTCAAGGGAATTAATGCTGGAACAAATGACATAAGGAGTGTATCGAAAAATCGATGCGCCATGTAATGTTTTTAGTTGGGAATGATACAACACGGCGTTGGTGGTAGATGTAATGTATCAACGTTTCGACTACTGTGGGTAGTTTTTCTCAAGGCAAGTTTTACAATCAAATGCCTGAAGATAACAGAACACAGAAGGAAAGAAAAGTGCATACCTTCGGATAAGGCTGCCTTATCAAAACTTGAGCGCGGTTCAGCCATCGCTCTGCATCCCATAGCAAAGGGACATAGATTATGAAAGCACTCCGAAGTGAATTCAGAACCTGCACTGAACGTAAAGTTGCCGAGGCTCTGGCGATAAGCCCCCACCCCACATGCATCAATCGGAACGACGGAGCAGAGATTTAGGAGATATGGCCAGCTCTAACATCTTTGAGACATTCCAAAGGTCACCACGCTAGTTGACCTCACCACCACGGGGACGCATGACGTGAAGGACAACTATTCTCTCACCCGACCCACAGTTCAAAGTACACGCACTCAGAAACAGCTGGCATGTGAACGTTCCCTGGGCTATTTGAGAAAGACTGCCCACGTTAGTCGAAAGGTTGGCGCATTACATCTACCAACAACACTATGTTATTAACATTATATCTTTCGCAACTAGAAATTTAATGCTTCTATTTGGAAAAGCATAAATTACAGTTAATTATGTTTCACATTCGGGACTAGATACCCACCGTAGACATGGTGACGAACGAAGGGCGAAAAAGCAGCGCATAGTTCATCGACGTGTTTGGATTTGTCGGATGCTTTTCTCTTTTCGTTTTCTTGAAAATGATTTGACTCAGAATGGGTCTTCACTCAGACATGCTAAACCTAGCTCATGGAATGCACAAACGGTGACTTTCATCTGTGAAACTCAAAAACATCTGGAGTATCATATAAACATATGCGAAATCCTTCAGCTTCTGCATTCTTGCTCATGATGTCTCCCGTTCGTCATTGTTTTTTGTGGCTTGAAACAAGAAAAACTTCGGTCTTGCCAGTGAATACGAGAACTATGTGCACATTTCAATGAAATTACTGGGGACCATGACTACAGAGTTTATTCCTTGAAAAACTGATTGATGCTTATGAATGACTTGAGATGTTCTGCCCGAATAACTGTTTATCTCACAAATCACTTTTTAATAAACTTTATCACGCCCCAAATCGTTTAACGTATTGGTTCGTCTCTTCGCAATCCTCGGTCGACTGATAGTGTTATTTTATAGTCCTTGAATAACTGGTATGCAGCTGACTTGGATGCCGCCGTGATTGATGGCAAACATGAGTGGAATCAATGTCACTAAATTACCTATCACCCTTATTTTATCATTCCGCCTATTTTATTCTAACGCTTATTTTGAATCGGATATTTTCCCAATGTTTTTCCTTGCACTTGCTGTACTTGAACTGAAAATCTGCTTTAATAAGTTTGCGTTAATTGTCCCCACACGAGTAGAACCAGCTTGACTCGAGTTCAGCTGACCTGATATAAGGCTAATAAGTGCAACTGTGATACAGATGTTCAATGCCAACGTGATTCTTCTCTGCAGAGCTCACCGTATTGCCAATTTTGTTGAGTACGAATTCCGCTTCAAAACGCTGCAAGTTTCGTCATAGGACTAAAGCAAAATGAGCATTCAAAGCGTAATCCAATGTTGAATGCGTGAATCATAAATTTTGTTCATTTTTATTTCTTCATTGTAGCTTCGCGTGATTATGTTTTGTTCACCACTAAACAGCAGTTCAGATATATTCAAGGAACTTTTCCCGAATTTAAGCTACGTCGAAATGAAAGAATAATATACAAATCGGTTGACCCGGAAGGATTTTGCTGAAATGTGTGGAATATTGATTTTTCCTTTCATATTTAGTCAACTGTGTATTGTCCAGCTTTTGCTTGTAGTCAGTTGATGTGAATTACATGGACAGACCTGGAAATAATAATAAAACCATGCAGTGTCCTGCGGGAACAGAAATTGTGGATATATATACCCATTCTTTCTTGTCTTACCACATTCCTATGCATGCGAACCATTTTCGTAAGACGTCTACTGCTGAAGTGAGAATTGAATTCGGAGAGGCTTCAATAGTGCTCAAATCCAAGCCATGGCACAAATTCTCGTTTATTGAGCGTTTGTGATCTTATATTACGGATTTTTAACACAGTGTAAGGTTGACAATCTTATGTTCTAGTTTCAAGGAGGCAACACATCACTTTGATCGATCATTCCGCTGGCTAATTTGACCCATCTTTATTAATCAGCTTCCTTTGGCGTGATTTTGCTCAGATTATTGGTTGACGTAATCGGTGTGATGTCGCCGCAGAAGGGTTGACCTTTGACCAGAGCAATGTAAGAGTCGAATGAAAATCTATTACCCCTACACATCTCATGCACATTATGAACCCAATTGATTGTCATCACCGACAGTGTTAAAGCTTGAGGTTGCCAGCTAAATCCTCGCTTTGCTAAGTATGCAAAATTACCTCGACCAAATATCGGAAAGCTGCCTTTCACACTTCTGTGATAATACTCCCCAATCTTTGTTTTCTATACAGATACAGTAAAGTTATCAATGATAAAGCAGGTCTTCTTGCAACTATCAGTGTGTAGGAAGTAGCATAGCAACCAGGGCATAATCCGGTTAACATTCTAGGATCTGCTCACTTTTTCAAACATTATTTCATATGGTTTAAATGAACTGGTGAGTTCTACTAACTGGAACCATCTCCGTAGAAGCTGACATTTATAATTTCCTGATTATCAACTGATGCGATTCACTGACTTATGTGAGCCCTTTTACGCTGACTGATAAATGACGTTGTACGAGATGATTCTGCAGGCTTCAGAAGTTTTGCAAACAAGAACGCAGACAGTATTCTAGCTGTAATTAGTCCGATGGAGTCAAATATTACAGTAATCACTGACGGAAAATGCGACTTTCTTTAGCTAATGTGGTCGCCGTAGATACACACGCAGCACAGCTCCAGTAGAGCAGTTCATCTGCCGATGAATTTGGGATTTGTTTCAGAGATGCATCTGTTTCAGCGGTTGCTCCGCGGTAGACTGCCACAACTGGTTTGCTTCTTCATCCGTGATTATAAGACGAAAGCTGATTTTTCAGAGGTCTGTGTTACAATTCAGTTTGAATTAACAAATATGGAACAAAATTCCATTTTTATTCCAACTTAAAGAATAGGATAGTTGTCACTATTCTCCCAGACGACGAAATCATTAAAATAATGGTTGATTGTGGCAGACTGAACTATAGCTACTATTGATATTACGCTAATACCAATCGGGATAGTACACGACCTTGCCTTCTTGCAGTCCGACATACTGTAATGGTCAGCTTCGCGTGATTTATTTCGAAGATAAAATGAGTCTCATGAGAGGGATTGATCGTTTTGGATACTTGTTAATCCGGTTTGATCGATGATATGATCAAACTGTTTTTCTCCCACTCTGCGCCCTAGCGAATTTGTACTGCGGGCGTTCTTTCGCAGCTTGTCAGATTCGTTTTCTTTTTTCAGGACATCTGGTTGACGGAACTTTCCATTGAGTATTGCCGGACATTTTAATCTTGTCTCACCAGGAATGAGCCAGTGTGCCAGGAATTAAGTAATCCGCTTTATATATATCGGATGCATCACTATGAATAGCGATGGCATTATATAGGAATCTGAAATAACTGCAAATGGTTCCTGAAGCTTATTATTTCTGCACTCGATATGACGCCGGTGAAAGAATTTCGCATACTACTGGGCCATTTTCAATGAACTTCCCAAACAACTAGCTTTATTTTTTATCATAAGTAACCTGTGTATTAGTCTAGTACAGAGAATTAATAACCACGCAATGTAAAGGTTTATTTTGAAAATATAAGCCATATGGGCTCTCAGCAAAAAGCTGCTCCGTTCAGTCTGTCAAAAAGGATCAGAACCGTTCATCCATCAAATGAGATCTGGCCCATGAACCAGTGATGAACGATTGATAACAGAACGTCATTGACATTGGGGCAAATGAGTTGACCTTCATGAAAATCGCCAGCCGTGCGCCATCGGAATGTGATCGTGCAAAGCCGGTAACGGATGGACTCCATACGAAGCAGCGCGGCAGTTCGCCAAATCTTTAAGAACCAACCAAGTTAGCTTACTTGTTAGGACGTTTGGCTGAAAGTCACTTGTAAAGGGTTCGTGTCGCAATTCGGACGGGATGGATGCTCACTGCTGATGATTCGTATGAACTTGGAAGTAATAGCTCTGAAGTGATATGGAAGGTATGTAGTAAGGACTTCAGTCAGATGACCTTACAACGAACATCTATGAGTATAAATCCAAGTCACTGGATTTGCTCTGGAAAATATTTTGCCATTTTTTACGGTTGATCCAGCCCTTGGGAAACTAGTTTTCTGCTGCAATTCGTTTTGTACCATTCGTAAGGGTAATGAATCGCAACAACTGTTTTTGCTAAAATGGAGGTTACTTCAATTCGTGTCCTAGAATTTTGGCTGAAGTATTTTTCAGATATTTTGAAGGTTCAGATTAACATGCGTCCCGAAAACCCTAAAATATTAGGAAACTGTAACTGTAACACAACTTAGTAATGGGATAATGATAACGATGAATTCGTACTGAAATACAACCGGAGGAATTAAAAAAATCAAGGTGGCCGATATGGTTACTGTCATTGTAGTTCCACAATCTGGCCAAAACAAAAAAACTAGAGGAGTCTAGTAAGGTAACAGCCAATTACTTGTTGATTCATCGACTGAATAATGACAAATGCAGGACGACTAAATGACAGATTGAGTGCCTGTGATGCACTAGTATGACTTTCCCTTGAAAATGATAGCAGAATGAACAAATGTCACTGGGTTCTGGCAAGTTATCTTACCTAGTCATTTCAATGCTTCGACGCTATGTGATTCAGACGACAGATGGGAATTGTGTCATCAGTCAAAATAATAAGCACACACACTGAGATAACCAAGCAGATCGATAGATAAACGGATGGATGGTTGGCGAAATAGGCAAATAGATACAGAAAAATGATTAGATAAATAGATAAATTAATATATTTATAGAAAGAAATTAAGACTGACTTCTACAATGATGAACTATGACTGATTACTGTAATTTAAAATGAATATACATTTACGGTCCTTTTTAGCATTTCGTATCCCGTTTCCCGCTCTTCTGGTGTGTGTGTGTGTGTGGGGGGGTATATTGACATCCAGTAGCGTTTTATAATTTATCTTAAATTCTAACTCCAGACTAATTTACTTCCCTTGGGATGATCATTGCGACCTTTTTCACATCCAGCTGTACATTTATCAACGAGTGACAACATGATGACAACCTCGATAGATTTACACAATAAATTGCATTCTGAAGTAAACACACAATTATATGTGTATTCACCCAAACGAAGCCTCTCGGTTGTATTGCATTCGAAATTTCGTTCTCAGGGATTTATTAACTGGGCGGTGCAAGGCAGAAGCAAATCACGTGAATCTGTCTACGGGTCTCCATTATTTTATTCATTTTAGATTGTAATAGAGCCGCTTGAACATAAGTGACCTTTGTTGTCTAGGTAAAATCGTTTGAACATCAAAATGAAACTCAACTGGTATATTGTATTTTATTGCATTGCATTTCCGATAGAATTCTACAAATTTACGAACTTTCAGAAGGGTTTTGGATTTACTTTAGTTTGCGTTCATCAGTGATAATCACTTCGCTTGTCAAGTAAATCACGTACTTTATCGAGTTTTCATCTCTCGATCGCCCTTTTATTTACTGCCTGAAGGTACTCACTTGGTGTTAGGGGTCCAATATTCATGGTTGATCATGGACACAAAATTTTCGTTTAGGTAAGGGATTAATGAGCATCAAAGTTATTCACTGTTCAAGGTCATTCGAGCGAGCCGTGATGGTAGTTTGCGTTGTTCTCGCTATAACAAAATAGTGGCAACAGTGGAATCGATTGGTACCATGCTGTAGTGCGAAATGAACTGATTAAAACCCTTCGGTGAATTTGAAATCTGGTATTTATAAATGTTTTCAGTCGTTTGACGATATTTTAAAATAATAGTGGTAAATAATTGTCACATGCGATTGAAACGTTTCAATCTAACTACCCGTTAATCTTGCAGTTACACGCATGCAATGAAGAAAGAAATACCTTGAAGATTTTATTCTACTTTCGCACTCCCGTCCATGTTCTTTATTTTTTATATGAATAACATGCGAAAATTCCAAAAGTGGTCCAAAAAGTGGCATGCGAGTGGATGATATTTTGCCGCTTTGATGACGGAGATAATCAGTCCATTCTGGAAAAGTAGGCAATATGAAGTACCGACAATGTGTCTGCGTATTGATCCGTGTTTCACGCTACCAGAATTTAGCAAACAAATTATTACGAGTAGAATGGTTTCAATTTAGTCTGACGTTATTCGGTTGAAGGCGTACTTGGGTCCAAAGTGTTCCTCTTCTAAACCTATAAGCGACTGGCATCTGATCCTATCGAAAATTCTTCGTGTGCTCACGTACCTAATCAGTGGATAGTGAACGGAAAGTTCTTGTAGTATGGAGTAAAAGCGATCTCATACTGGATTTGCCACTCATCACATGACAAAGACCAAACATTTACTGGAGGATATTGAGATGCCACTCGATTTCTAGTGTTCACTTATCCGGGATTTCTAGTAGTACGTGCTTCAAGTCTCACCTTGTTCCTTGGTTTAGATATGCATATGGTGGAATTAATGATATGTCGACCAAATTTCTAACCTATGTGACCGGTGAATAACCACAAGGTTTTTTCTATTACCAGAAAGCCTTTCCAGTTCTCGCTGATCTAAACAAACACAAATTCAAACATTTATTTTGCACGCTGTTACTTCATGAAGCTAAAAACTTTCACACAACATTTTCTGCTTGAGTTTCGGCGAAACCCGTCATCGTATTTTATTAGTGAGTAACTAATTTGAAATTGCGTTGCTATATTCAATATTCTGAAAAATGAATGGAAACAACAGTCTCACAACTGGATTGATATGTATCTATTAAGATCGCCTTCATAAATTTCCAGTTATTTCGGAGGCAATTTTGGCAAGCAACACGCCACCACAGTGCTTGGGTACTCAGTAAAAACAAGTGCAGCTTTTAAATTATGTTTAAGTCCAAACTATCTAGCATCTTCACACTAAAACGAATGTCTTAGGATACAACTCTGACTCAGCTAGTTGACCAAGGGTGTGGAATTTCGTCGTGAGAAGATTCTGTTTTAGTTGACGCAGTGCTGTTGCGGTGAACTACATGCGGTTGAGTTCCGTGGACGAATGCAGAGGGACTAAGCAGGCCTTCGTAGAAAAGACCGAAGCGCAGAAGGTAATTACTGTACATAGTCATATGCAAATCAGCAAACAGTATAAGATAATTTGTCTCCTTTAGCGCATTCTGTAAGTAATATTAATTATTAGCTGTATCCACTGTACTGCCCGACAGTTCAAAAGATTTGTGTATGTTATCATAAAACACACCTGACGTCCAACTTGTGCAGAGCTATCAGAATGAATTATTGTGATATGAGGAATTTGCAGTGTGGTTGATGCCAGATTGGAATCGACAACCTTCCAGGTATTTATAAACAATGTTTATTAGCGAGCCGATGCGATTGTGCAATTGCATTTTCCATCCGGCCTGCATCTAGTAACTCAGCACATCTGAGGAAGTTGAATAGCAATGCATTTTGAAAAGGAGTTATTAGTACAAACGTTACAATCAATGGCATGTTGTTCATTCTAGCATCCTTTGAAAAACTTGAAGGGAATAGACTAAAATATCAATCCATTGCGAATTGAATGTCATGCAGGAGCGGTCATCGGGGAAATAACCTCCCACTGACCGAGTATTTTGATTGTGCTGCAGTCCAGACCTGACAAAAGCAAAAAAGTCAAAATAACTCCGGTGGCCTGTTGTTCACAAAGTATACCTACAAAACCATGCTAATGTCTAACGGTCTTTCTAGTAAACATGTATATATGGATAAAAAATAAGAGTCAGCAACAACATAAGTCCCGTACCGGCAAAAATGATTCGACCGGTGAACCCGCAGAAATTATACGATACTAAAATGTCTCAGGTGCATCTTTAACAAATTTATCAATAACGAGATAATGGTTACACTTCGTTCTATCATCAGATTGCCGATGACAGCCTGCTGAGTCTGGGAGAACAAGGGCGCACGCAAACGTACGTGTATAATCATACTGACTAATGATAATAGTGGTTTTTATGATCTTTCTATCTACTGGTACCACTTGTCGATAATTCACGTACGATGATGATGTTGCCATCTGACAGTCTGAATCTGAACCGAGAATTTACTGAACTTTACCAGCAGCGTGCCTCATGCATGATTCAGCTCTTCACTCTGGCTAATTTGTCAGAATGCGCTGAAGAATTGTTTACTTTTTCTAGATCAGATTTCGCTTCTGATACTAGAGAACTAATTGCAAGCGTAGATTCCTTCAAGCAATTCGGAAGTACTGTCGACAATGTATTGAGGTGGTCATCTAAAATTTACGTTTATGTGAAGAAAATTAAAGAGCTTTATTTTTGCATAAAACCACTGCAACAATTAAGAGTTCCAAAAAAACTAACCCCCTTTTTGTCTATCACTTTAATTCCCCTCGTTAAAGTTCACTTATCATTTTTTTTTGTATTTTGGCAAACGCCCTCAAAATGCTTCGTCCAGGTTTGCCAAATCTTAGCGTTATATCGTTAATAAAACTGGAAATGTGTGCACAAAAATGTGTAATGTGAGTCTATCCGCGTGTGAAAAAATACCACGGACAATTCTTTCGGCTGCGTTCAATCCTCTTCAAAATGACCTTTCTAAATGTCGTTCTCACGCGCCAACGCTTCACACACTAAGTTCCATATGCTATTCTCTACTCGGGTGTAATTCCCAAGCGTCGGGTGCAGTTAGTGACTGTTTACATAAGGGGTGGCTTAACGTGTCTAATCGGCTCCGGTATCTTTTTATTCCCTGTATTTTGTCGAGGTGACGCAAGCGCTGGTTCTGACAAATGCGGACACTTGTGATCGTAAAATTCCAAATACAAAAGACCCAAAGCAGTACAATGCAGTACACATCAGAACCAGGAGAACAATGTTCAAGTTCCTAACAAATTAATAGCTTTTGTGTATTTTGAAAGTTATTTTGAAAGTTTCAGAACGATTCATTAGAAATGACATTCTAAAATATTTTCTGGAGAACACTTCGAAACTTTCTGTAGAAAAACTGCTTGAATGGCTGAAGAAACCGGAACTAGCAATTCCGTCACGCATTTTGCAGCATAAATTATATTTCCGGCTACACTCCAAATTCTACTCAACAGAAATTAATCATGTTTTGTGTGATTCACCGTGGAAGTGCAGCTTTCGGTAATAAATCATCAATCAGGACGAGGACAGCCGGAATTCTGATAGATCTTGCTCGCTTCTCGTGTGAGTCAGCTGCACTTTGGAGACACGACAAACTCCCGTGAATAGAACGCGTGACCGCAAGCAAGCACAACTCCAAAAGCCATTTGAGTACATCAGTATCAATCTGAATTTATCATGTTTCTGGAAATTTCACTTGTGATCGATCACTCTTTTAAAGCCGAATGCGCCATAAATAATACCCATCTATAGAGAGGAAACGCAGGAATGGGTGAGAATGATTCCAGCCACAAGAACTCAGAAACAGTCAAAGAATGCATCATGTTTCACCAACACTACATGAATCCAAATAATGTAAAAAGCACCTCTGTGACCGCAGTCGGTGGCGCTGGCACTATAGCCAAACTCTCTAAGTCAGCTTTAATTGGTTTTAAATTGTAGACACTATCACAGTGAACGAGAGATGCGTTCTCGACGGGCGGTGATAATAAAGGTAAGTTAAAAATAATTTTTGGTAGACGAATGTAGTTAGTTAAAACGAGTTACTTGCCGAAACTTTACGAGCCGATAAGCCGTCAAAAGATTCCGGATAAGAATGCTTGGATTTCCTAAATAGCGTAAACTATTTTTCTTCGGGTTACCTATCTTGTTCGGTACGTCAAACGCATGTAAAGAACGATTCCGCAACTCACGAAAAATCTTCGATGAGATGAAATTGGCGGTTTGAGTAAATTCCTCGATGAATATCTCCTTTGGTCAGTGCACGTACGTATATATACGTATATGTACATACGGAACAAAACAAATAATGTAAGAATTTACAAAGAATAAGACTGCTTCATCGACAGGTAGTTGAAATGTTTCGTGAGTGAAAACAGTCTTACGGAGAGGTCTGAAAAGACGATTGAAAACTGTCAACAGTGGCAAGCGAACAGAATTATTCATTTCCGGCTGCTGTTGGACGTGTCACGAGGTCTGGTCGCACTTTCCGTACTAGCCTTCAGTGTACAAACACAATAAACTCATTCAAAAATATATACTGAATGGATCTTTCACACGCAACTTATGCCCATTTAGCTTGATATTAAAATGCGAACCACGAAAACAGTTTCGCTATTCCTCGCCAATTATTGCTCCTCGGCGACTGATTTTCCGTGTTAGGCCGACAAAAGTCTACTTTAGCGCACATTTCTCTCAATCCATATCAACTAAGCAGTGAAAACTTCAGTTTATTAAATGACACGGAACGTGAAAAGTCATCGCTGAGATAAACAATTTGCACTTTCGTTAGCTTAGAGGGATTTTTCCTGATTCGGAAGTGAAATGGTTAAACGAATATTATGAGTAACTCATTAGAAGTTGTCACTATCTGCTTGCGACTTTTCTGGAACTGGGCTATTCAATAACTGAATAGGGCCCCTCAAAATGTGAAATTCTAGTTCTTTCTTCTCTTGTTTATGAACGGTTTGTCATTCTCCCGCGGTACCGATTTCATAGACTTGTACCACATGGTTGGTGCAGATTAGAACAGTTGTTGAAAATAAAGAATGCCGAAATTTCAAATATGTTGATCTCTAAAGAGATGACGAACGTGCACTTGAGTTAGTTGAGTCAAGTACTGGTTCTTAGTTATTATGATATCTTCCTTCAGATTGAAATGTTATTTCAGCCGCAATGGTCAGGATCCGTCAAAATCTAACGGATGCCTGTCAAAAGAACGCAAGCAGTTTAGGAGAATGTGGAAGACGGCGACCTGGTTTGCCTGCAATCCTTATGTTACTCTAGTGAATGGCCACAGGGTCTACAACCTGAGCAATCCGGTTCTTAAGCGAACTTAGGTTTGTCATGGTTGACACCATCTTCGGACCAACATGTCATAATTTACCTGAAGGATGCGTATGCTTTCCATAGTAAAGATCTTGGAATCTCCTAATAAAATTGCGGTTTCAACTGATCATGCAGTGTGAGGTCAATAAGACTTTTCGCATGTTACCCGTGACTTAATCTTGTTTATAATGTTTTATTATATAAAAAATATTGGTATTTTCCTCATTAATAGAAATGATTATATAATTGCCGTTCTTCTCGAATAGCAGAAGAAAACAGATATATCGGTATTCTGCATAACATGCGGTGAAGCGTGGTAGGCCGAGAAGGTTGTCCAGGGGGTAAAAGTGGCCAGCGCACACTCGTGGATCAATATCTTTCCTCGTCCTTAAGCGGTCTCGGTTGGTCGAAAATCACCGAATTAAACGGCGGAGATATTTTCAGTGTAAGTAAACAATCCAGCCCCCGGAAAAATCTGCAGCTTCTAAAACCTCTACTTATGTTATCAAATATTTAGGTTCGGGAAGCTGTATTCAATCCGTTTCAGGGCTCTGCAAACGGTGGTTAGTTATCGTGCACGCCCAGGAAACTGTCAGTCGCTGTTTTGCTGCGCTTGAATCGGCTTGCGATGGGCTCTTAACATGAAAGGGGATCAGTTAACTGACTACTCTTTAGTGATATCCGATTCGACCCGGAGTTTGACTTGGTTAGACTAATAAACAATTAGATATTTATTTGATTTTGACCTTCAGGCTACAATACAAGGGTAGGAATTTTTAGTAACGTACTATTTAGACACTTTACTCTATGACAATAACCTAGAGAGATTGACATTGCGCACTTCTCGACATTAGGCCGTAGAATCATCTAACACCACTAACCCTTTACAAGTCAGTGCTTCATTGCATTTGGATTCGCGGTGACGGATCGCCGCGTTTATGCTACAATTATCGCAGTAAATAATGCAACAATTATCGCTGTTCACTGAAATGATTTGATCTAAAAAACCCTACCCCATCCTTCGAATCCAACCCGGAAGTTTAAAACTCATAGTCTTTCATTTGCTTGATCAAATATCCAGCGACCGTCATTCAATCATTATTTTGGCAACGCAACTCTATTTACTTAAAATGATCAATACACACATAACTCTCTAATGAGAATTGGATTTATCTACTTTTTCCCTTTCAGTATCAGTAGACAGATTCTATAAGCCATCAGCTAAAACAGCAAAAGGACATTACAACTAAAGATGAACCCCATTATTCAAACAGTTGTTCAGGACATTTATTGGACTGTTTTAGCTAAACTGAAAAACTAGATAAGATTTATTTAAATTAGTCTTATTGAATGCATGTTCAGCCGTTCATCTGGACAATTTCTAAGGTCCTCAAAGTCTAGCATGACTCCCGTCAATGGTTTATGAAACAAACCATGGAAAACATGGAAATTATGGACGTCGAGTAGGCCATATTCGTCTGATCTTTCTTCCTCCAAGCTCCATAAATTGTCTTCCTTCTAAGCAGCTCAATATCAATCAGAGGGATACGCTGATGTAATTATTTAAGACTGCAAGCGGAAGTTCTGATGTATGACCGGTTTACTCGTCGGCGACTTATATGCAGTCGGAAAATAGAGATAATGTATTTTGTTCTTAAGATTTTTAGACATTTATAAGACCATAGACAATGAAAAATATTTTAGCTGTTCATACCTTTTTGCATTCCTTCGAATGCGCTGCCTAATTCATTGCAACGAAAAGACTGGCAGCATTGTGGTTGGCGAGTAGCGCCCCAGAACTTAATATATCCCCATGGATTCGTGCAGCTGGTGTGGTCTATTTCGGCGCTGTTCCACAGTCTGAACGCACAGCTTCTAATATTATGTTATTTGTCAAATTTCATCGAGATGATTAGAAAGTAAATAGTTGACCACCGATGCTCCTCTATGGCAAAAATTCCTCAGTCTATGGTAAAAGATCCGTATTAGTAATATACATTGTACGGAACAACGCAAACTTCCATAGTACCGTGGCAAGAAGGAAACTGTTACAGCGAATCAGTTTATGGAGTTTCCAACGAATCGCTAAGGAAAGTGGAAGATGCAAGCAGAGAGTTACATGACGAAAGTGAAAAACATCCTAAATAGCCATCAGAATTTGTAATGAAGATGTACCCTCATGAGAAAATACTGCAGTTTATATGTAGACAATCACTATACAAGTGAATTGAAATGATCAAATAAAGAATGAACTGCCTTTCCACAGATTTGAACCCAATACTAATAAATTAAACAGAAGTGTGTTTTAGTAATTTTTTCATTTGCATAAGATAGTGACCAGTTCGTTTCATATTCACAGCAAGCGCAGTACTAATTGGAGTATGTAAACTTTTACCGCGATTTCAACTCCACACGGGAATGCGGAAGCATTGTATTAAGTGGTCAGTTGAGAAAAGGCAAAGAACATACGAGGCAGGGGGTTACATAAAGTGAAGGTAGTGTACGAATGCATTAGTTGAGATCCACTTTTAGGTACATGCAAAAATAACACCATATGGTTGAACACTAATCAGGAGGAAAAACAGGTGAAAATGAAGAAATATTTTCAAGTCTTTTCAAACTGAAATTATCCGAAATCGACTGACTCGGGAAAACTAGTTGCTTACGAATACCCATCATATAATCGACTGTCAGGTAGTTGTGAAATTGCAGCCGTGGTAACCATTGGTATGGTTGATAAAGGAGAATCATAGGCGCAAAATGGACGGCATAAAAAATAAAAGTGAAATCATATTTTGCACGTTTCTGAAAGCCCAAACAAATTAAATGGATTTATGGTTTCAAGTACTTCTACAATTTTACTCACATGCACCCTCCTAATCAAACAAGAATGAATAAGCAGTGAAAACGATACAAGCGTTGATGACGGGTGCTTGGTCACAAATGAACCAAAATGGTCGTGTTTGATGTTTTCATGAAATGTATAACTTAAAAAAATGAATATCGCTTGGAAGAAGAAATCCGACGGGACCAGAGTTAGGGAGACCATGTTTCAAATAAATTAGTTAATTTATTTAAGACTATAAGGAATGGAAGTGGAAAAGGACCAAAAACGATCGTTTATTTTTTCATATTCAAGTGACATGAAAACTGTGATGGTGATCATCACCAACACGAGCAGTTGATCTGGCCCACGGTGTGGAAGCAGCATTTTTCTCAATCCTGGATGAGCACAAGCTCTTGCTCACACGATTGCCGTCGCTCAGCTACCCCATTTGTAAGCTCCCTGGGATGCATCAAGTCAAAGTCGGCGAATATGGATGGTGACAAGAGAAAACTTTCATTAAGAACCAGTGCTGTTTCGGAGTCGCCAAATCGGGAGACTTTCCGGTCTGTCCTACCATAACAATCAGACTTCCAGAATATATTCGGGGTTGACATAAGAAAAACCGGAAAATTCGGTCTGATCTAGGTTCATGATGAACAGTTTATCGCTTGGGGTCATCTTTGGCGGATCTTTGGTAAATTCACGATCGAAGTTGCTCACATCACGACGATCTTTCTATAATGAAGTAGAAAAAGCGCAACGATTGGTCATCTCTTGTTCGTAAAAATGGGTAAACTTATCAAATGAAGTTGCGAATTTCAGAAACTCAATATCCAGAAGATTATAAAAAGGATTAGCATTCAGGAAGTTGAGTGGAATGATGCAGTCCGTCTTTCAGATTACTCTATGACTAATATATTAAAACATACATATATTTTCCAGGTTAGCCGTCGGTATACGCACAAATATTCGGTGACAGTAGAGTTAGCTGATCAATGTCCTTCAGTACAAAAGAAGCCCTAAGATAAAGGTGCAACTTTTAGATGAAGTACTTCTGGGATTTCTACAAATCCCCCAGCTTCACTGAACTCAGCGTCCGCATTAAAATTTCATCATTGCACACTGTAAATTCCAGAATAGAATTGTGATTTTCCATTAAGTGCACAGTTACTGTGATCGAATATAAACGACTATGACTGAAGCAACAGCTATCCAGTATCTCAGATATTATGGTGGTCCCAGTCGGACAGTGGTGAAATGCGTTTTACCATCAAGGCTACCGGCCCATCTGCGATTTGTACATCAGAACTCGGAGGTAGCTCACGGTTGATAAATGTGATAACCATCCACCAAAATTTAGGTTTTTCTTACATTCCTTTCCACTGGCGATTAAGGGTACTGATATATTCGGAGACTATTTTTCGTTAGTTCATAATTTTCTCGAGAAAATATACCACAATGGATACAACAGTCACCAAGAACATACAAGGAGAAAAATAAGAATGACGATTTATGTGAAAGCCAACTCACAATTCGCGGTTTAAACGGTGGCTGCACTTGTCTTGTTGCAATTTTATGCCAATCAAGATGCCGATAGAACTGATGCTCACGTATATCCCTCTCACCCCGTGCTCCACAGCCGAGGCGGGCTTGGGGATCTCTTGTTAATAACTAAATGTTTTCAATGTCAACGAATTTTGTACAAGAAACAGGAAAGTAGGATTGTTAATGTCAAATCAGAAAGGAATTGGTCGAAGTCGACTAGCTAAATGCTTGCACTGCTTAGAAAAAACTGTAATGCTTAATTCCTTACATGTGCCTCTAACTTAGACATGTTTTGTGGAACATGCTAAGTTTTTAATTTTTTCCTTGATGGTTCTTCGTAAATAAATAAAGAAAATTAAGCAAACAACGAAATCCAGTCTTGTGCGGAGTAAATGAAATGTGACTAGGTTCGGAAAAATAGTGCCCAGCATCTAAAAGAACAAATATATACTGAGAGGAACTCCCGTCAAAAGGCTGATAAATCATCATCAAACAGATGTCATGATTTTGTAGTTTTTTGACTAAAACGGATGCGTTGACCGGCTGGCTTGCTTCAATGCATGGACGGATTTTTCCGCGAAACTTGGATATTTCAAGTGTTGCTCATGAAATTTGTATCTTTCAAACGAGTCAATATTGTTTAGCAATTTTCGAGTAGAAGTTTGCGGTTCCTTTCTATTTATTCACTATTATTGCTGTGTTATTGTATTCTTAGTCTTCTAAATGACTCGTTAATCAGTGTCAATATCCTCGTAACTTTAGACGGGAATCTTCGTCGATTATTCGGCATTTAGAATTGCGTTGAACGGAAAAATGTGTGATTTTCGCAGTTTGACATTTGCAACCGTCATCAACTAGAGTACTGACTGTCGGTAATCACATAGTGCTAAAGCGATTGTGATCGAATTGAACGTGTGCATCCGCGTAAAAATGAAAGACAAAAAATAATGATTCGGAATATTTTAATTGGCCAAAATTTTTCTCCGTTTAGAACATGGTCTTGCACTAGCTTATGGTTCACATTTTAATACTGCGCGAACGGAACCGCTTCAAGAGTGGGAAAAGTAACCCATTACATGAATCATAAAGGAGAGAGCGAAGACAAAAGCTGACTTCTAACACTACACAATTGCCAAGAATTAATCGCGGCTGAATATGAAATCATGATTTATTTTCATCAAATCATTTTTCGCTAAAGTCTGCGAATTACAGTGGCAAAAGTAAATAAGAATATTAATAATAAAACGTGTTAAATTAAAATTTGGCAAACCACCGACGTATTGCTTTCCCTCGTGCCAATTCATCATATCTTACAATAAGGCCTGTCAGTAAGATCAAATGATTTAATATGTTTTGTCTAAAATTTTAAAACTCTTCTAATGGTTTAGTGTGGAAATTTCCTTTTTTGTGAATTTATTATGAGGTGAATGGAACAAAGTATCACACTCGTGTAATTGTTACTCCCAACTATTCACTTACTGCTTTGCAAATTAGCATAGCTTCACGTGACATGTGCCTCGGATATAAAATATCGCGAGTTGCGATGTTGCGAAACAATTCTTCTTCATCTTCACCATCGAAGGGAGGCTTGAACGGGCAAAAAATGAGGGATTAGTCGGTCTGACGTTATCGCATGCAACGGTGTGGTGGTGATTTATGTACACAAAACGTTGCTCCCCCGGATGATTCTTCATGGGACCCATAACACTGTTGGTGCACCGCTACACGCACGATAGTGAAAAAATGTCGCATATAAATGCTTTGCTAATTTATTATATTTCAAAAAATGCTGTCATTTCAAATTAATTTTACCTAGGTGCTTTCGAAAGCATAGTAGTGACTCCTCCCTTTCAGGTTGATGAAGAATTTATGTGGCCAATGATACCAAATATGCCTGGCCAGAATAAACGTATCTAGTAAGCCATCAGTCGCATCTTCCATGGAACATGAATAGCAAGCGATTGTCCTATAGTCACCCGGTAAATATTTACTGGTTGGGTTTCTTAGTACATGACAATGTACAAACGTTTATTCACGTAATATATATATATATATATATATATATATATATATATATATATATATATATATATATATAGGTACTGGCCACGTTTCACTGCAATGACCAAGAAAATTGACATCGTTTTGTTCTCACGATGATAAGGCGTCTAGGCGTTAACGCCTATATAACAAGCTTTATCAACTGCATCCAGATAAATTAAACTGATGGGTGGTACGCAATAATCGAATTAGTTCATTTTACAATACAAATTCAGGCCAAATTCATTTGTTACGTAGCTGGGCACACATTCATTACCCGGGAATTGCCTTTACGTGGACTAATCTTATAATTTCAGATATCATCCCTCATGGGGCAGTCTGGTCAAAACCTTGTTGCACTCCACTTGCCGTGTCCGACTGTTTGTTGGTTGCCTCGCTGTGATATGTGAAATTACCGAATTGAGTTCTTAAATGTATGGTTACAGCAAATTGCTTGATTAGTTGTTATTCATAAATTTACATGATCCGATCACTAAACCCCGGGAACTGGTACAAAAAGTTTCGACTGCGCTAAAATTGCTGTTTGGGTCAAAAATTTGTGGTTCTTGGGTAACACATTCTTGTTCCTGGGCTTTAAACATTCAAAATGAGTAGAAACCGTCAGCACACGTCTAAAGTTCATTCCATTTATGTTTCTTGAAAACTTGCTTGGTGAGTTTGTTCAAACACATCACTAGCTAATGTGTTCACAAACTCAGGTGTCTTTCAAAGATACAAATTAGATAAACCCTGCAAGAAAGCGTTTGAAATTACTCTTGAGGATCACATTATTTCCGAAAAAAGAGTGAAATAGGTTCCATGTGCTAGTTAGACAGTTTGGACCAAGTGAACGGACTGTTATCGAGTCTCATTTGGAACAAGCCATCCTCCTGAGGATGTTTCATGGTCAAAATAAATTTTCTGCTCCCTATAAAACCAGTTCTAAGAAACACCATTTATGAACTTTAGCTCAGGAGCTGATCTAGCGGATGTAAGAACATCAACATAAGTGTATGGGATATTGGGTGACGAATGTCATCTGCAGCTCCATTGCGTTGTGCATTGCCAAAACGAGGCATCCATGGTGCATGGACGAAAACTTCAGCTATTTGCCACGGTTATACCAGTTTACTGGATTAAGTTATTGTGGACGAATGAATGAATGACATTATTATTACACATTCCAAGGATTAGGAATTTCGCTTAGCTTTAGGCTGCTTGGATTATGAAACCTGACAACCAGATGCCCATGATTCGGTGTGATATTTTTGAAAACAATTCCTGATGTGCTTATAGGTAATGATTGCGCAGTTTATTCACAACTGGATTGCAATCAAAATAGCATCATATACAGATATGTAATCTAGTCACAATGAGTGTTGTTGCTTTTTTCACTAGTTCATTGTAGCCAGCGCTTGACTGCATCAATTGGTTTATCGCGGCCGCACAAAAGGGAAGTTCAAAGCAATTCTGGAGAGTAGTTGAATGTTTCGTATTTGCTTAATAATCCTCCGGGATAAGTAACAGTTTTGTGGGTCATGGAGAGAAAATTCGTGTTTGGAGAAGTTTCTTCGTCCATTCTCACAAATGAGCGTGCATCTGCAAACAAAATACTCTTTCGACTTTAAGTAGCATCGCACATCAGTGAGAGATTCCGATTTCCCCAGAAGGGCATGACCTCGGTACTTTATTTTTCACTCATATCCATGCTTTTACAATCTGATTTTGGTTTACGCACAAAAATCTCATTTGAATCATTAGGAGAATGCGTGGATGGTGAGTTCACCTATGGGCCAAAACGATGATTATTCGAGAGCTTTCGTACGTTAAAGATAACCACCAGAAGAAGGATCTAAGTTTTCGGTTTTAATCGTAATTACTACCGCCCATGAACTGGGGGATCAGACTATCTGTAAATATCACCTCTGTCGTTTGTAGATTGATTTACTAATCATGCACACCCTCAGGGATCCGACTGAGCTTTTGAGGTAAAAATACTTGCTATTGTAGTTCGTGTGTGCTGATTTCCCTCAAGAAAGCGTTTGGAATATATCTGTGACACTTATACAGAAACTTCACGTATTATTTTCTCGAAATACCTTTAAACTCATGCACATAGATAAACTCACGTATGTTGGCAGTTTGATGACATTACCGATCCGAGAAAAGTAATTAAAATTACCAGCGCAAAATGAATTTAGTCATCGTCTTTTCCGGTCATCAGTCTTCATGACTGTTCCATCCTTTGCTATCCTAATTAGAAAGTGGCTGAGAATGCTCTGATATACATGGAAAGCCTTGATTTACATATAGAGGTGCAGTAGCTTTCCATTACTTCGATTTATTTTACTTAGATGTATAACTTCCAGGCGGTGGGTGTTGTGTGGTTCAACTACGGTGAATTTCTCATGCATTAGGTACCCACTAGAGGCGTACGTGATGAGACCTTTACCAAACGTCTATACCTGACCTTTCCAAATCAGTAGGTAATTCTGTAGTGAAAGAATTATCAGTCACTTTTTCGATTTTAAAGTGAGGTTTGCTTGTGCCCTAAATGTTAGCATGCACATGACGTCTGTATTTATTCGTCTAACAGTCCTTACAACACTTTTCACTTCTTAAGAAAAATCGTAAAGAGAAAAATGAAAAAAGAACATAGACCGTATTGATTGTTACGCAGCATGCATGACTGTCCGACATTTGTACCATTTCCCACTGGAGTCCATCTTTCCGCCGAAAGTGCGGGAACACATGAAGCTTTTTCATTCTTAATGCATGCATTCACAAGCTTCAACATCCAGAACTAACCATAATCCTAATCCATCGGAAAAACCTCTGCATGGGGCTGTCAAAAATCGCCTGTTCTGATATAGACGAGTAGATAGGGGCGAACGGCTTATTGAGGCTTTCTCCATCCCGGGACCAGTAAGCATATACGATCGGTGGCAATGCAGCCCTATTGCCCGGAAAATTAAGCCCAAACTATTCACGTCAGCAGTGTTAGTTGTATTCGCTGAATGTGTGGAAATGAATAACAATGTATTTGGCAAACCGCAAAAAATGAGAAAAACTGAACTTTTATACAAACATAAATTTCTTCACAATCCGTCTTACATGGGCAGTCTAAGACCCCGATCACAAGTGATACCAGTAATTCATTTCAGTCTTATCAACTGACGAATATTTCGTAGGTGGATGAGCAACTTTCATTTGGCTAGAGAAAACATTCCCAAATTTGTACGTACCTGTCCGGCAAGCATTTCATATAGTAACACGCCAAATGACCACCAGTCAACGGATTTGCCATATGGTTCATATTTCACAATCTGTGAGAAGTAGGAAGAAGAAATTATCGGTGATGCATCCAACATTTAGAATAGTCCGCAACAACTTTTTTGTCCGGGCATAAAAGCATGTTTTCGTAACGGAAATGACTATCGATAAAAAGTATCATATAAAAAGTTGTCCGTAAACAAAAACACCCTCATTTTGGTTTTCGTTTCAAATAAATTAATTGTTACATCGACTTATTCGTCTTTTGCTAAGTGATGCCTGACCGCAACAGAAACACCGAAGTAGATTTGCTTAGTTAAAGAAACAAATTCAATGGCCACTGTCGGATTTTCATTCGCTTAGCAGAGACAAAAACCGCGGTTGATACAGGCGTTGTATAATAATGAAAGATGCCTCTGGAAATGAGCATCAGTAAATATTATTCGAACAAACTATTTTACCCCGATGTCGTTAATTCTTGTAAGTTCTACAAAATTTATAAGACATTTGGAATACACCTGAAGAAATGTTAAGTGCTTTATATTACGTAGAAAATATTGTTGCTACAACTGTCCAAAAAGTAAAATTTTGTTGACTGCATGTGATTTTCATTTCAGAAGGACAGAACTTAGTCGCAAGTTTGCATTCCGAAATTTCCGCCTGCTTTGTCCGACATATTTGTCTACTTCTAGACTGAGACGTGACAAGCAACTAAAAAATGATGGACAAAAAAAAACGGCAGATCAATGACATGCATCGTGCGCATGTTCGTTTTCCGAGAACAATGTGCGAGCCTCATTCGGCTGGTACGTGACTAGTTGTCATTATTTGCTAAAACTGTAGGATTTCACCATCATCGTTTTCACTGGAGAGAATTTATTCTAGAATGAGAACCTGGCACTTTTGATCGTCTGTCAATTCTCTTCCCACAAGATTTGAGTTTGCTCGTGAGATCTCACCGCGAATGTTGGCTTCTATCAACCACACGCAATGCCTAATAAACTAACCGTTCTACCGGAAATCGGCGTTTTCTCTATTGTACTTTTGTACTTACTGAATTCATGTTGTTATCTGGTCACAACTCTCATATACGTATGAGAATCCATGTAGGTTGTTGACATAGATGACCCCGCCATGTCTATTGATGAGTTTGCTTCCTTTCTACTAGACCAAAGAAAAATTAAGAAATCCACTGACGAATGGGTATTCACGCAGAGTTTATTCGTGGTGCAAAGTGTAATGGCACTAACTGCATAACTTTCTCCTCTCATCTTACGTTTAGTCCTTTTAGTAACGTTATTGCCCTTAGCGTTTATTTCGCTTCTTCTTTTTTCAATCAGAAATTAGTCTGTTTTCTGTTCTTTTGTTTTTCGCATTATTTCTCTTTTGACTGACAAACGGCATCTGTTTTAGGGGCCTTTCAAGAGTTCACTGTATTTCACGAATTGCTTTCGGCTCGAGGGACTAACCATTTTTATTTGCATGCGAAACTGCAAATCATGACAGACTCCTCTTTAAACAAACCAATATTTCCATCAAATCAGCTGTTACTATCCGTATCGACGATCACTGTCTTCCGATGTGGCCAAAAATTATTCTTCTTTTGTTCAAAATGCTTTTGGTAAATCACAGCAGATGAAGTTTTACCTGTGACTTTGATACTTTGCAAAATGTCTCGCTTTTCAAAAGTTTCTTTAGCTTAGTTACTTCCAAACATCCACCAACGTCATCAATTTTCAAGTTCGTAGAAATGTACACTTCTACTCTGCAAAATTCTTTTGATTGTTTTTATCTCTTAAAAGTGACCTTTTGCATAATGGACGAACGATAACCCCGCACACTAAGCAACTACATCGATTGAACCTACAAGGATGCGAGGTCATGAAGACCAACAGTACTGGGATCTCTGTGAAACATCAACACTTGAACAGGTCGATCAAATTTTAATAAGTCAGGATGTCAAAATTTAGTAAAGAGAATTCGAATGCTTTATGGCCTGACAAACACTTTGCCTTCTCATTCGTTTGACATCGATATCTTTAGTGCTACATAAACTGTGCTTCCTCGACACTCCTTTTCGATCTTCCCAGAATCCAGTCGATTAGGCTAACCGATATTTTCTATCTTCCGGCCTTCTACAGTGTTTGCACATCCGTTATCAAATGACCAAATTGCGGCCTTTACTTCTCGCATCTGAAAGATCAGCCAGTCTTGTGGTACATCCATTGTTATCTGAATTCACCTTGGCAGTCTTACTCTACTGTTTTCTTATAACATCTGATAGGCTTTTTAAAACATTTTTCAGCTGTTAATTATCGTTCTTTTGATTAGTTGCGTCCGTCTCATCTTGTTTTCTGATTTCATCAAAGACAAATATATCCAACGCATAGGTGAATTTGAGAGAGTTGCGTTTAAGATCCTTGGATATCCTTGAAAACTTTGGTCATGATCAGTGCATTTTTGGTTTGGCTTTAAATTCATCTTTTTCAAAGATGCATCACCATGTCCTGGTTTGGTTGCTACCTCATAATCCCGTCTAATCAAAAGAGAAGAACGGGAAATAGTGGAAGTTTAATTGTAAGCTAGTAACCTAAGGACCATCAGAGAAGAGAAAAGATTTCGAACGTACCAACGTTACTGGCTGCGGTACTGAATTATATCACCTGTTACCTCCAAAAATCGCTTGAAGGACCTCGCCGATCCCAACACGGTACCCAAACTGGACCAATACTAGACAGTCCGATGGCTAAGGATTTCATAATATCAACTGATCACCTCGACTACTCTTTCAAATATTTTTTCGTGGAACAATGTGCAGGACTCGAAGCGTTCTGCGGACATGGATAACACATATCCCATCAACTTTAGTTTGTTCACACATCGTTACCCTACTCTAGACCAGACATTCTTTTGTCTGAGTAATTATCGGTCCCACTATTTGCAAATTAGCGTAGACATATCTCCATAACCGATGACGAAATGTTCAATCACGGCAACTGTGATAAACACTTTTCGAGGTGAACGCGGATCAATCGTTATTGTAAACATGACCTGGGCTTCGATTTTTTACACTCCGAAACTACAAAACGGAATGGATTTCTCCAGCACATCCTTAAGTGAGATGCAGTGCCACGGAGTCGCACGATATAACGAACAAACAGTCACTTTCAGATCAAATGAGGACAAATATCATAAGCCTGTGAGTGGTTTATCAGCTTTCTAAATTTGGCACACAAAAAGGTATCCGATACAACCCCGAACACATCGAAAGCCGGCTCGAACCTCAGGAGTACGCTTTTTGTTCATACTAGGTAGTCGGCGAAAGATAGGGCTCACAAGCAGTTTGGGTGTGATCCTTGCTAACTTAATTCTCCTATCATTCCCACTTTGAGTTTTCACTTGGCACCAAATCTAAGAGTAAGGCCATATCTATCACAGTCCATCCTGTTTGAAGTAATAGGTAACCCAATCCTGGCTGACGTGTGTGACGATCTGGAGGGATAGAAGACTACTTCGTCAGCCCTGGACTCATTGTCTCTCCACGTGTAATTATTTGGCTTTATATAATCCACCGCGTATGGCTCATTTAGTAGCAGAGGGTTACAGGCTGTCACACTGTTTTGAGTTGCAGTCTTACTACATCGCACAGAAATCTGAAGCAAAGTATTTCTTCCCAGTTATAAGCTACAGACTAAGATTTTGTGAAAGCTCTTCTCGGCCTTAAGTGGTTCAAGTATTGATGAACAACAGTATGGCCACTGCCGAGCTAAGGGCTATTCATTTCTGCCTCACGCCGCATTAACATTGCTTTTTATCTACTGACATTATTAAAAAAGATGAGTTAAAATTTTTATATTTTATCTCGCTGTCAATTCAATGCAAGCTTATTCCTGCAAAAACCAAACAACGTAGGAAAACAGAGAATGACAAGGCATATCAGACAAAATACTTACCTCAGGAGCGATATAGTCTGGAGTGCCACAAAATGTCCTGGTCTTATTGTTTCCTGAAATACCTTCTTTGCACATACCAAAATCTGCAATTTTGATGTGACCTTCACTGTCCAGTAAAATGTTATCCAACTTCAGATCACTAGAGGACGGAACAGAACAATCCATTTTGTCAACCAGAGTATGATGGATGCTGGATGAATTCTCTTAAATAAGCCATTGAAAATTTAATGTGAACTAATGAGTGACTGTGCATCTCAAACTCCATACTCAGGAAAAATCTAAGGAGTAGAATTTACTGAAAACCTGAGAAGTATAAAACATTAAGAACGTCGGTCATTGTTAAAAGAAACAAATTCGTCTATTTATAATCTTCTCTTAATGTTCCGACAAGGAGTTACCCTATGCAAATCAATTGATCAATATTAGTTTTGTGACAGAAAATGGTTAAAATACTTCGGCTTCCTTTTTTGAACTGTTCAAATTAATTTTGTTCGTTGTAAAATGACAACTATTTCACTTTCATCATTTCGAGTCACTTTATTTTGTTTGTCAAAACCATTTCAATATGTGCTTGACACGAGGAGATTTAAACCAGTTGGGCACCTCCCAATGGGAAAGCGACCATTTGCGGGAGTGGGGACCTGTGGTGTTCACTGCTAAACACTGTATTGCTGGCTGGTAAATCAATAATGCCAAGGGTGAAACACATAAACACATACACATTAAACTTTAGTATTTATATCTATAGATATATGTATATATAAGAGAACCGTAACTGTGATTTATTGGGGATTACTTTTCAGCTGAGCAAACCCGGCCTTGCAAACAGGGTTGGTTTGTCTAGGCGGACGAAGCGTTTTCTATGAGCCCTTCCACGAAAAGCTTCTATGCACCATTCCGACGATATAAATAAGTTTCTATTGATGTTAATGTACATATGCACGCATAGCTATCGTATGCCCCTAAGCGCCTCAACATGATCCGGTGCGAGTGCCTTAGGCGACCCATCCTGGACACTTCTAGACGTGTTCACAAACGACGACGCATAACTGATAACGAACAGACTACACTTAAATGCAACTCAGGCGACGTTGTGTATACAAACAACTAAAATTTCACACTTTGGACCATATGAACGATGAATTAACATTCTGACCAGGAGAGCACATTCGTTTCAAACAAATTCGGCAAAACAGAGTGGCCAATATGAAAGCAACCAGCAATAAACATTTTGCGTGTGGCTAAAATATTCGAAAATTGTCCAGCCCAAACAGTTTTTGACGAACTCGTCCAGGCACTAATTTCATTTTGTGAATATTTGTGCAGATCTTTAGGGATTCCTTCACACAGGCATTCCCATAACCATTACCGTAAATATCCGGAAATTCACGCAGACAAGACAAACAGAGGTACGTATGAATGGCATTTACTCTTTTCCCCACGAATTTGGATATGGGGCGAAGCAAAAAGCACTCACAAGTCACCCATTGCTTTCAGTCCAATTAAACTGATAGCACAATGCCCAGCACTGAATAACGCCTCGCTGTCGGTCGAAATCTTCCGGAACTCACGAAAATTCATATTTGCTTGGCAAAATATCGAAGAACCATGAGAAAAGAAGTGCAATGACACCATTCTTTTTACCCAAAGTACTGGCATTTAATCAATGATCCCTCGTAATGGAAGGTAACTCGTCTGATCATTCTTTCAAGATTATTCCATACTGTTTTACTTATTTGTACGTTCGCCAAGTACGCGATTTTCACCTAACTGCGCAAATTCATCCCCCCCATCCCTGCTTATCTATGCATTGGCTGGTTTTCCCCGTCAAACACATTCGGGGAAACAATCGATTAAAAATATAAATTTCGTTTGTTTAAAACTGATGTGAGAAAATCATTGGGATGGCAATTAGTTTTTGTATCCTTACTGCATGCTGTTTTGCACAGGCCGATAACTGGCTCTGGAAGTCTTATTTGTGCATTTATGTATGCAGTATTGGCTGTTCTGTTACGTGCAGTCAGAAATCCACTGCCTGGGCATATTCAGTTTCTTCGAGGCAAGTAGTGGTTAGAGGAGACTAAGGTTGTCGGTCCGTGACACAACTGCAGGGCAAAAAACACCAAGCAGTTGATTTTTCCGACTAGGTCGAGTCAGACTGCCGGGCTGGGGCCCGCGAGTGTCGTTCAGGTGACAGTCGAGTAGCTTAACCGATATGGCTAATTGTCACCGGTGTTTTTGCATTCAATATACTACTGTTTCTCGAAATTTCTTTTAAATTCTGACCTGATTTCCCCTTTTGCGTAATTCGATGCTGTGATTTAACAATCAGAAGCACGTCAATGCAGGTTTACTAACTGTACAAACTGAACATGTTTTCCTTTGATACCATTACCCAACTTATCGAATTCTGCTTGTGCAAATTGCGAAAAATCCGAAGCTGTAATGCAAATATTACGATCCAGCGACTGATACAAACTAAAATTTGCGGAATAAACTTTGCAAAACTCCAACTACTACTCAGAGTCTTGCATATATTCATTGTTTATTAAGGGCTAATCTTGAACATCATCGAGCAACGTAGGAGGCGGTCAACCGCACCAGAGATCAGAGTAAAGTGTAAAGTCTAACATCATGCGATCGAAAATTCGCTTTCGAACATTATGGTCTCCAACTTATTAATTCACAGTTGCAAATCATGACCTCATATTTCACAAGTAAAACTTGATGAGAAGATAATGCCGGGTAGTTAATATACAGATTGTATCTGCTTTTGGAACGTAAGTGGTTTAAGTTCGTCGCTTGAAAAAATTCACTGACCCAAGAATTTGAAATACTTGTTTGATGTCCCATGATATATTTGCATTCCAAACTGAATCATGTAAACATGATTCAGCCTACCTGTTGGCATGAACAGATTGATGAAATAAAAATGCCGCCCTAGGCATTTTGTCTTAACGTCTAACTGTTTTCATCAACTTACACCTCACTTATCATTACCGTAAACTAGTCGGTTGCTTAAGAGTTTCTAGTCATTAAATGTCATTTTCACCAACATATCAAATAAAGTAACCTTATAAGCTTAAAGATTACTACCCTATTCTCATGTTGGCCTCGAGGGTAGGCAGAAATCTGACAGGCAGATAATATCAGAAATACATTCACGCTTTCACTTCCGTAGGAATCTAAAATGTATGCTTTCACAGAATCTATTATGTGCACCCTCGAAAAGTGCTATCCGCATGTCATCAACAGTTCTCAAACCGTTATTCAGTTCGGATTCTGCTCGTAAAACTACCAACGGAGGACAGAACCTCCGTCTGCCTAATGGTCCCTAGGGTGAAACTCCCAGAAAAATAGTTAACAACAGGGCATACACCATTTCAGCGGACAGCCTACGGTACGCAAGTAGAAGCAATAAAAGAATCTATATGGACCTTCTGGACATGGAACTTGATTGTGGGCAAATTAGATGCAACCAAATCTTTATACACAGGCAGTCATTAATAAAAGTTATCTTTTCGTGCAATGTTTTCTATGATAATTTAACAGTATCTGGTAGATTTTTTCTCCCGTCACGGCTTTTCACACTGCATTCATCAGTTTATCACACTCGTACTTTTGGACCTCAAGTCATTTCGTGTAGCTCTATTAATCTGTTTGCCGAAAAGTAGGACGGACCTTCCCAGCGTTCGACTTAGGCCCTATAAGATCAGCAACTGATGACTTATAGTGTAGAGAATGATCCTAACCGTTTAACTGTCCAATGAAATTTGCTTTAAATCTGTGATTAACAGTTTTATCGGAGAACTATTCAAATTCCAGAGAACTCCACTGGGATTATTCAGAATATAGATTCAGTTGGAGCGAAAGTAGAGAATCACTAGGGATGCTGTATAAAGTGTGAAAAGATCGTGAAGCACAGAATTGTCTGCAAACATTATTTCTAAGCTCTGAATGTTTACGAATACGCATCCTCCAACGAAACCAACTCAATTCTGAATGACCCCTTCATGCAACGATTTGATTTTAGGACCGTTATCACAACTTGGTGGGGGTCTCGACAATGACACAGTACATGACCGCGTTGGATGGGACAAAAAATAGATCCTGTATGCGGACTAATAGCTTGTTACGAGAACCTGACTCACAAAGCGATAAACTGTCGTAATAGTTTGCTATAAAGATGTTGATTATCTCAGTTCAGTCGTCAAGACGCAAACTCTGATGGTGGAAAAGCAAGAACAATGGCTCAAACTGGATGACAAAAATTTATCCGAAATGCTACGAATGTTCACCAACGTTATCTTTACAATGCCCTCAGTCGAGTAATAAATGCATGCACCTTCAAGTTCAATCACGCATATGCGACCTGCTCCTCTTCGGGTCATCTGGCGATTGGTCCCAAGTGAAGAGTGAACACAAATACCAAAGACATGCAACCAAACCAAATATTGACCCACCGATAAATGATATCATGTTCGTGTAGGAAGAACAGACCTATTGCTACCTCAGCTGAGTAGAACCTGGAGAAAAATGGAAAGGCGGAAATCATTATGGGTTGCAGTGTTAACTACAATAAATAGTAATGAAAACAAACCGGAAATTCATTCGAAATTCAACAAAACAATCATCGTCGGAAGTGAATGAGAGTGGCAGTGATCAATCTACCAATGAGTCCCTAGGTAATCGGACTTCTCAGATCACAATGAATCCCATATAGTTGCATTAAATAATTCACTATTTTTGATTGGTACAAATTTTCTCAAACAGATGAAATATTATCCCTCCAACGTTTTATTATTGTTTAACTAATCTCAGTAAAAATTACCATTTGGCTTACTTTCTCCAACAATTTTTTAAAATATATTCATCAGAAAAAGACGGTCAGGTGCGCGGTAGGGGAACACGGAAACCAATCACTCTCAGAATGGTCCTTAATGATATCTACTCCCTGAAGAAACTGATGAGGGTGATTTTTGTTTCCTAGCAATATCTCATATCCAGTCCGGAAATCACTGGATCTTCCGAAAGGTTACCAATTAAGTAATAATATGTCTGTTTATTTACATTCGTGAATAAGGTGTTTGCATTAAGGATACTAAAGGAGAATGTACAGTAAGGTTATTCATTAGCACATTGTTCTCACCTCAAAGAAGAAAGTTTTTCGAAGTTTAAAAGAAAATGAAGCCTTAAATTAAGAAATATGCCTTGTCACTGACCCTAGGAATTTATAGGCCCTTCAATACTAAAATAATAACATGGTGTTAGTGCACAACGTGAATTGGAATTTTATCCTAAATAGTGTTCCTCGTGGGACATAATGTAAGGGTGTATTGTGTTTGTTTGTTGCGTGTCCGAATTGATGCATTCCACTGAATTTCATTTGCCTTTGACATGAAGATGTTCGGAGCAAATAAAAAAGAGCCGATTTCACGAAGTTTTAACGATTGCAATAAGATAATATGCTTCTGCAATCTGGTATTTCAAGGACCAATGCGAAAACCGTGACATTTGTAAGGCTAAAACAAATGCAATTCACATGCATGATTCACCGAAACCTGTAAACTATGCCTGTTCACTCCACTTCGAATCCTATGAGAAACAACTGAAACCAACGCAGCTGATTTAATTATTGGGATCTCGTTGATTAATTACTGGAACTGCAAAGATTCTGCAGGTGGGAATTCCCGTGACGGTAGTATAGGGTGTGTTGATAGAATCTGCATTTCCCTACTCCGAGCTAAATTTTGAGCAGATAGACCATAACAAACAATCGAAATACTTTTCATGGCATAATCGAGAATAATTTTGGCTCAATTCCGAATCAAAACAAAATGCCCGCAGTTTACAAAGTTCTGAATCATCGGGTCACGTGAGTGTGAACACAGAATCTGGGGGCTGGTGTCGTTCTTTGATTATTGCAACCCGCTTAATTGGTCTCATTTAATTCATGGTAGACGTAATCACAGAGCGGAAACCACTCTCAGTTTTGGTTCGAAAAATAAATATGAGCAGCATCCGACGTCGCAGCAGTTTGTTTCTATGTGTAGTTTTTGTGTGTGACACTGCACCGTTTTCAGAACCAAAAATTAAATTGTGTTCTAAATGACATTCGATTCACATACGTTACTAGTAAAAGTTCGTTGACTACCATTTTTTCCAGGGACGTTGGCAGTATTTTTTATTGACCGCGGAACGAACATAGTCAAGAGGAAATTAATTTCAAAGCGGAATTTGTTTTGTTCACATCTTTCATTAGCTCAGTAAACTTAATTAAACACAGTCGCAGACACATGGGAACAAACCGGTAATTCTACCCCAGCTATGGTCCAGTTTTATTCCCGAAATATTGAATTAAAATTTGCCTTTCGAGGTCAATATTGTCACAATAATGAACCTAGTTACTTCCTCGCATTCATCCTTTATGAGACACAATCGCAAGTGACCTTTTGGCTGTCTGTAAGCCAAAGCGTTGGGGCAAAAGATTACGAGGTTTAACAGCGCAAGCTTTGTCCATCTCGAGCACTGTCGGCCTGTAAGTCGTGTACTTTAAACAAAGGAATTGAAAGCACAAACTGTTTTGCAATCATGTGGTTTCATGGACATGTGCACATTATGTTGATGAGTTTATAACTGTTTTCCCCCAGAAGCACTTTACATATAGATGCATTGGGGAGCATTTGCCCAGTCGATCATGTTGTCTGCGACAGAGCACAAAGTGCCTGATCACGTGAAAGGTCAGCTGGGGATTACCGACAACCAAGGGTGAACTCACTATCACTAACAGGAAGGAATCCAAAGTGGCAAGCAGAGTAAACTAACCAACCTCTTCACGTAGGGCTTATGGTTACCTCTGTACTGGTTGTGTTGAAAAAAGCGCATCGTTTGTCATTAGATCACAAGCAAATAACAGTGGTTATTCCTAAAAAATAAATATCCTACGGTAATCCACTCCTAATAAAGTAGAAATCTATGACTGAATTGGGCTTGCTTAATATCCGCAACGAGGTCAGTGCAGGCAAGATTGGGTGTGCAGATTGTTATAACCGATCACGCGTTAGACGGAACATCTATACAAAATTTGATAGCAACTCTATAGAAATTGCGTGGTGCTTCCAAACAATAGTTTCACAATGCTGGAGTCAGAATGTTTTCAGAAACAGCAATTATTTTCTAGACAAGATTACCGAATATTTGAAATGTACTTTCGTCCAGGGTGAGAAAGCTTAATCAAATTGTATAGTGTCTTATTCATCCTAGCAATACTTTTGAATTAACAGAGTGAGATAGTTACCAAAACAAAACTCTCGAAAACGATTTCACGTATTTCAATGCATTTCCTGGTTTCTGACCCAAACATAAGGCTGTTTGTCGAGCATGGAGTATTAAGAGCCGCACAACTATTTATATGTTGTTATTCAAAATCTATTGCCGATACCGTAATTGACTGAAGCACTTGTAAAGATATTCCAAAACGAAACGGACAATTAATTGACGTTCATTTACTGGGGACAAAAATATTTGCCCGAAAGTCCCGGCAATCGACAATGGTGTTGTTAGACAGTGAGCTATCAGCATGTTAAACGACGGGTCCGCGGTGATCATGTGGTTCGCATAGCGGAGTTTCAAACCGGCCATACATTATACTTTTCTTAAAAACGGAAGTAAAGATAAAATACGACAAAATAAAAACAACTGGATCAACTAATAAAAAAGCAAACACGGTGAAATCCAAAGTAACAAGATTCTAAGTAAAACATCACTCAAGCTTACACGGCAACCGGCTCTTTGAAGCGCCCTTCTCGTTGAATTCGATACATCAGGTCCCCGCCGTTGACGTATTCCATGACCAAATATAATCGGTCCTAATCATGGAAATTGTAAACAAAAATAAATTCAACCACAGACGAGTGAACAGATAGCCGAAAGCAGCAGAGAAAGTTGAAGTGAAAATATAACAACTTTTTCCATCAAAACGTCATGTCAGTCAGCTGGAGATTTCAGCGATTAAGTGAAAATTGGAGGAGAGATGAAAATCCACAATTCAGTGGATTGCCGTGAGCTGTCAGACACAACATTTTCGAAACCATCCTATTGAACTCACTCATCATTTATTGAGTTAATGAAACCTGACGTATCCGTCAGAGAGACCTTTAGCCGTTGGAGACTAAATGTGTTATGTTCTTCACGCAACCCCTTGAATGATGTGCTGTGATAAAAACTGAGTTATTAGATAAAGCGCCACGATGCTCTTTATGACAACCGGTAGTTTTGCTTATTTTCGTGGCAAAATTGTGGAACGCAATGAATAAGCAGATTTCAATTATGAGAACATAAATTATAGAACGTGGCATCGTGGCAGCATGAGGTACATAGACCGAACTAAAACGGGTTAGCGAACTTGGATACACACTTTTTCGGTCAATCACATAATGGAAGTTTCAGTTTTGCGGTCAGCTGTTTCAGTGTTGTTTGAAGAAGATGAACCTAAAATAAAACCACTCTCACGAACAGACTCATTCGGATTTCTCCGGTGAGCTTTTCACCAAGGCATCTTTTATCGCCTAACAATCGGAAATTGTGAATCAACTGGCGAAACGGCAATGATCGTACGGAGTTTTAGTAGATAATAAATTAAAATTGAAGCATGGTAGTATTTGAGCTGAGAAATGAGAATACTTCGAGTATATTAGGCAAAATAAATTCAAAGATAACGCCAACTTCGTCATAACTAACTACTTTTTCTAATTTGTCATCAACCTCATGCAGTGGTCAATCACTCAGAACTAGAATTTTATGTTCACTCATTGGACGATTTTTTTAAAATAGGATTACTGGAACTTTTAATTTCCTATTCCCGACGATACTTGTAAAATGTGAAAAATTATTGCCGTGTATCTTCAGTCCAGGATAGCAACTCCGCTCTAACTGTGGCTCAAATTAAATGTTGCAAACCTAAGTTAAGAGCAGCTGTCATCGGCCTACCTTGGATTGTCTTAGACAAGAAAAGATAAATTTCTAGAAGTTTTGATGGTGAACTCAACATAGTTGATAACTAGGCATCTCAGTGCTGCTGTTCCGTACGCAGAGAAGCCAATCAGAATTACTCTCAACAAGAATTAATCATTCGCAATGAACGAAACACTATCTAACCGTAACCTGCCGCTACATCCTGCCACAAAAGACATTTAACAGTAAATCGTTTCCTGCATTTTCCGGTTGTCACCGATAACCAAATAAAAAGGCAACGTAAAAGCGGTTATTTGAAATTTCAGCTGGAAATGGCATTGTTCTGTCACGAAAGTTATCGTCTGGACCGCTTGTTTATTATGATCAAAAAAGAAAACAGTAGGACACGTGAACTACACGTCTCTTCTTCTTTTCGAAACAGCGTAAATGGCAATATGTTGTTGGGATTGCGATTTATAAAACGTAAGACAAAAGTTACACACTGCACTAAACAAATGTTGTGCATTGGTGTCATTAAATTGTAAAACTAATAGAATTTCTGTAAACAGGTTTGTTTTCCTGGATTATCACAGAACAATTATTAATAAACGTCAATGGCGATTATGTCACTTGGAATAAGAGTAATTCGTAGCCTTCGGTCCCATTGTTTACCAGTTGGGTCGCCGTAAGCAAGTTGAGGTCAATCATCTGAGCAACAATGAAACAAATATTTGTTTTCGGATATCAGGTCATAATGTAGCTAAATAATTTATGACCCATAGTGCATGGTACGGGTTAATCGAGTTTACCATGGAAAATTTGCGATTATGGCTAATACAGATTTGCATTGTCACTAATCCGTATTCTGTAGCGAGGAAGCCGAACTTCCCATAGAAGGATGACATTAGTTTGGTCGGGTTCCCCTGGCCGGTTATCTAATCTGAGAGATTGTGCACATAAAAGGAATAATCTGGCGTCCAATTCCAGCATTCGCTATTTCCTGTGATTAGAAAGTAGTACAAAGTTGCGTACAACTTATTTTCTTTCTTGACTTGCACTCGGTCAACACAAACGCGATTTAAAGGTAAAATATCACCAAATTTGGAATCGGCAGCGATCGGCTATGTGGAGGGATTACATAATTCCCTGGAGCCAATTTATTGACGCAGTCAGCAGTATTTCCGGTAAATTCCCCAATGATTGCGTGCGTAGATCCATGATGGCCCATCTTCCATAAGTTCGACGAGATACAGCATGTTTTATAAAAAAGTCCGCACCAAATTGTTTTCAGCCATTCCCTGTTTCTATGCCGTTTTCGCCAATTTTAATGTCGGCTCGATGGGTTTTCTTATTGTTTCAATATATTTATAAAAATCTTTATGCAACGGGCATCGGTAGAATGTAGGTATTGTATTGGATACATCAATACTATATATTTGGACGTTTATAAAGTGTTAGAATTTTAGTGAGAAGGCAAATCCACATAGGCAATGCTATCAAAAAGTTGTCTTTTTACACTAAATAAGAGAAATTCAGGAAGAACACCAATTCCCTGTTGGTACCATTCACTACGGAAATGCAACAAACGCTTTAGGCACCCCGTTTATTCGAGCAAACTGGCATTTTGCGAACAAATACTTCCCCAAAAGTCCAGAAAGGTACAGCAAGAATATTTTGTGACACTAAATTTGTCTAGCACGGGCCGAAAATTCTGAGCACATTGGAGATTGAAAAATGTTATACGATTTTGGAAAACAGTTGCCAATGACAATCATCACCCACCATAGTTTGAAAACACGAATGCAGTCGTACAAGGAACGGAGGTTTGTTTGGCAAGGCCAGTACTCGTCGTTCGGTCATCGCGCACTCAACATCGTCGTCTTGTAATATCACATCCTTTTTGAGAATTTTTACCGCAAAAAGTTCATCCAAGTGCTTCTGTTCTGCCAGAACAACCTGTATTCATTGGAGAATCAAGCAAACGTTGCTATCAGCAGAGAGCTGCATCAAATACCATGTAGATTATGTTCATTCTTGCAAACGAGGCAGCAAAATACGTGGAATTTTGGCGTGAATTTAACATACCACAGTATGTAATAATAGTTGCTTTTTCTATAAGTGGCGTAGCGAACTAGTAAATTTATCATCATTTGGAAATGTCCGACAGTAGTTTGAAACGTAAGTAGTGAATGATGATAAATACAAAGGTGCAGCAAAAGAAAAGCAAAACAATGCTTATAAATGCCCAGCGGTTACCTTGCCAAAACTACCGCGACCAAGGACGACCAGGAACTTAAAATCACTCCATCTGGGTATATCCGGTTTGTGTCGTTGCGTACCAGACCCCGAATCGTTTGCTCTATTTCTTTTTTCGTCAGCCAATCGAAACTGCTCGCTGGATAGCCGCTTCCAATGATAAATCACGAGGTTGGACAAAGAAGAACATTAGAATAGAAGTAAATCACAAATTTCTGAAGCAACACCCGGAAAAAACGTGCATTCTGCTAAAAATCAGCCAACATAAAAAGACCACGATCATGAATGACAAGAAGGCTGGCGTGACTTCTTTGGATAGACGCAAAGCTACCCCTTCTTGTTATTAGCAAAATGTCAGGGTAATTTAACTTGCTTAAATAGCAAACGAATTTGGAAAATATTCAATTAAGTTCATTGCATCTTCTCAGAGATTGTGCTTTTGGTCGTGCATGTTTCACCACAGGCTCACCAAAGATTAGATGTTTGCTCTCTGGACCTTAAACTCAACGATCAGCGCTAGCACACAGTGAAGACAAGAAGAAAGTTTAAATGCATTTCGGCTTGCAGTGAACATTATGACCGAGAAATTTCTGTGAGCTAGATTTCGACTGCAACACTTGTTCGTTGTTGCTCGGTATGTATTCGGGATATATCAGTGTGTTGACTTGTATCTAGGAGCGGTCAAACGGTGGAATTTATATCTCCAACGACAAGCGCATCAAGATAATCATTTATTATAGGTCCCATTGGGAAATTTTTCATCGGCCATCTTACCTATGATAGAGATATAGGAAACTAAGCTAATTTAGTTGCACCCGTTAGCAAACTACTCCCACAAACAACATTCCGAGAAAGCCTCATTTTGAATATTTTGATTTACACTGGGACCTTTGTTCACGCCTAGCCATATAGCTGATCGAACTCACGAAAAGATATAAAAAGAAACTGGTTTTCATGGCAAAAATTTTCCCACAAGAATGACTGCATCTCGAACAATATATCCATGGCTGGTTTATAATCAAAACCAAAGTTCCAAGAAAAGTGGCCGTGAATACGAGGCCTTTTTTGTAAGCTACTTTGTAGGGAAAATGCAGTGACAAGCAGATGGTAGGCTCAGTCAGTTTTTTGTACTGAACAGAATTAAACCTATGGAATATGCATCAAATGAAACCCAAATGGCTGTCATTTCCTTAATTCATCGTCGTAATCAATTCAGCTGATCAGTATCTAACCCTCGATTCCGACCGTTTAAATGGTGAGAAATATGTGATGGAAACATCGCTCAGGTAGTCGGTCTTTCGTCCTTATTGATTAAGCATTACAAACGAATTTTCGTGGGTGCACCCCATTTCAAAACATCGGCGCATACCAGTAATGGCTGAACGTTTTGAATAAAGTTTCGTGTTTATGTGGATCAATATATACTTTTTTCAATGCGGCTTCGAATGTGAAATCGTTTCGCTGTTTGATGGCACAAGTCCGAGATAGTGGCCAAATGAAATATTTTTTGCATGCAGGATTTTCATTGTCGTCCCCAAGACCTAAGCATTTCGTGGATTCATTTGCAATCGTGGTTTTATCCACTTTGACATTGGCTGACAAATTCAATCAACAGATCAATGTTTTGCGACCGAGAAAGGAGAAGCATAACTAATAATTACATGGCAAACAGAAAAGCCCGTGAGATAACTGTTAGGGTTATGCGCTCCTGTGTCTGCGTCAGTGCACCATGTGTGTGTGTGTATGCATAGCGATACGCGCAAATTACATACCAAGTCCCTTAGCAGACGAACTGCGGAATTGGATTTTGCGTTCTGGAAAGAAGCGAAACAATCATTATACTGAACGTAAATTTAACCCATCAAAATGATTCATTTGGCTGCGGTTTTTGTGGAAACGTGATCGCTAATTCTGACAGGTGATGCGCTGGAAACATTTTCGCGGAACGCCTGAATTTTACGTTTGAATGCAACATTTGGAGAAAGTGAAAAGGTAGTGAACAAAATTTGTCCGGCAAGTGAAATAATGCAATCTATAAAGCACCAGAAATGAAGGACCTCCAAATGTGTCAGCTTCCGGGGTTAGCATTCGTAATTTGGCCCAGTGAATCGGGTATAGTGTTTTTGTTAGCTATGCGCACGATGAAGCATAAACTGCTGGAAAGACGTTGGTTTCCATTAGAAAAGAGATAAATCAGCAGTTCATTTTTCACCATTTGAAAATCGAAACGATCAAGCTTGAAACGACAAGAAAGGGAAACGTTTGCACCGGAAGCCAAAATATGTTGTATAAAAGGATGATCTGGTGTTTCAAGCGGCGAAAACGGACGTATTTCTAAAATTACGCAATTTAGAGCCGCTTATGCTTACCTTCATTCGAAGCTATGCAAAGGTAGAATGCAGTATAATGTGATGTAATCAGTGAGGATATATTTAGTAATCAAAACAAACTCCGGAAAAAATTTGAAGTCCAGTAGAAGCTGAATTGCAAAGGATAGATAAAAACAAAGTTGCGAGGAGATTCGCGAGCATCAACCAGCTTTGATATTCAAGGTTCAGTTTATTCAAAAACTAAATGTGACAGTTCTTTCATTTCTCATTCCGTTTAACTAACCCTACCAGCGCACAAACTACACCCTATCGAACAAACTTTTTACGTTACTTTAAGTCGTCGGTTAGGTTCAATGTGGTTGCCAAGGCAACAGGCAGATAAACAAAGACTGCACTATGTGAACTAACCACCTTGAAAATTTTACCGTTTGTCGCAGTCAGCAAATAAATGCCAGTTGGTGATTTCAACGTTGGATTTGCAAAGACGCAACTCCACAAAGTCATTTTACCTATGCATCACGGTAGAAAGCGAGCACATCGCTAACACTTGAAAATATCAAACGAAATCAGCTCTTCACGCCAGCTTTACTGGTTGTAACAGGCGCTTTGTAAAGGGATTACCGAACGGCTCGCATATTCAGCGACATAGATAAGCATCGATAAATCCGTTGTTTTTTAGATTTGAAAAGAATCATCTGTTCAGTGCATTCCGTTCTTACGTCTGCCAGGTACTGCACAAGAGCTCTGGGTTTAATAGACACGTTACTACCAAAGAATGAAGTCAGCCAAAAAAATGTAGTGGTCAGAAAAACAATGGATGAAAGAAAGCAGTTGTTTGGATGAAAGCCCACCTTATGCGGATGCGTCACTGACCGCCTTATAACTAACTTTCTAGATTAATTGGTGCAATGATTTCGTAAGAATCCACCAGGGAGGGCAACCCGCACTACGAGAAAGAGAAGTTAGGTTAATGTTTCCGGAGAGCTTTTACTGATAGTGCGCGCTTTCTTTCAACAGTCGTGTACTTCTAATAGGAGAGCACATGCTATCTCGTTCAGTCCCAGTAAGTGACGTTTCAACCGAGAGGAAACTGTATACCCAGCAGTGGCCATATATGGCGCGGAGTTACACCTTGGGCATAACTGTTTATGATAAGCCGATATTATCCATAAACTCACTTCTAGAGTTTCCTGTCTGTTCTAACAGATTCCTGTGGAAGCCACCGAAAAGAGTAATTTAAAGGCCGAAATTATCCATGAGGAAAATCTAGAAATTAGCAGTTAGGTCTAAGAGGGAAAATGGCGTTGGGTATTCCTAGGTATTCGACAACAGTGAATGTCCACCTTATAAAAAAAGAGGCATCATGACATATGCCATAAACTGATAATTGTATCAGTTTGGATTTCGTATGAAATTAGACATCACGTGGTTTCAACCACCAACTAAACTCAAGCAGGCCCAGTTCAACTACTCGGTTGGATTCCACGGGAACCTCGAAGCAATGTTTGGAGAAAAAAGGTGGTATAGCTCAGTGCCGCATTCAATTGCGTTCTTGCATTCGAAGCCTTTGTTTTTCTACAGAGTTTTTCAATCTAATATTTTACAATCGGTCAATCATTATTCCCAGTTCTCTTTTTGCTTGATCAGATGCTCCTGTGAGGTAGCAATCACAACTAGAGCACGTTGATGCAAGTTTAATAGTAGTCTAAACCGAGCTGAACTGAAGAGAAGGATCTCAGCCAAAATGTCAGCACTGGGCTTCCAAGGCTTCACAGTGATTAGTAAAGAGTTGAAAAACTATGGAACTGTTGCACTCAATAAGTATGTAAACAACCCCCATAGGTTATTCTCCGTAAACACAGGTTTAAGGTTTTGCATAAACGAGAGTGAGTTGGCCAAAAATCTCCGGGAACTGTGGAAATCTGGGTGATATGCGGTTTTTTGATTACTGCTGATTCATATAATATTTCCCCAAGCATCAAGTAGATTGGATTGCTGATATTCAGAACGCATAGCCATAGGTTACAGCATCATTCAGACGAACGCTAACAAACTCTTACTAAATCGCATGCAAAATCCCGCTTTCAGCCCGCTTTTTCCAGGTACACATCTTTATGAGGGGACATCAAAGGAAATGACCAAGGTGAATATGAATAAGTAATGGCGTTATCCAACAGGTTTGCAATGATTCTCAAATGAGATTAAAAGAGGGATCAAAAATGCGGATTTTGGAAAATGATAGTGCGAATAATGAATGACGCTATTTAATGATTATGTACCATCTTACATTGAACTATTTGCAACTTGTGAGCATTTGACTTCCTAATGATGTTTGGAGATTGATCCGAGTGAATCAGAGTACGCTGATCGGCCTGCTCTTTATACTACTAACACAAAATTGGAGTCTAACAAGGCAAAATAATAACCTAGGTCTTCAGCGGGCGCCGCGTGAGGTCTTAATGGATAATAAGTTGCGCTGAATAGATAGTGAATTATAACGAATGGCACACATGGTCGGAGTAAGTGTCAAACGATTTTCGGTGACTTAACTAGAAGAAGACAGTTTACTCAGGGCAACAGCAGCAATGGACACGTAAATTAAACATTTATCACAGGCTTTTCTTGGTTCGCCGCCACATCCAATCCATGAAAGAACTATACAGCATCGTAACATATCACGTTTTGGGGCCAGCAATGCAAGTATCATCATCCCTCATTCCTAAGTCGCCTTGAAGCACGTTTCTCTCTGCACTCTTAATGCAAGTTTGTGGTAAGCGATTTATCTAGATCCACCCTCGGAACATCTGGTTCTCTTATACTATTCAAGTTTACGTTCATTACACTTAAGACGGAGCAAGAAAATGACTGATTTGTGGCGCGAAGCTCCGGAGGCTTGCGTAATGATCCAAGATGAGGCGAGGTTCATGGACTACAGGAGACACGATAGAATATGAATAAGCTTATACTAGGCATCCAGATACGTGGCATTCAATAAACAAATTCAAAGAAACATCCAGAGTAAACTTTTAACCTGCCTAAGTGTTACAGCCCACAAACTGAATTCATAATGCCCATGACTTAACCACATTTGTTTTGGAAATCCTACTCATTGTCTTCTAGTGAAGTCGTTGCTACCACAGTGCAAAAACAAAGGCTACAATCTGACCCACTCCGAATGACTTGTTGATCCTTGATAATTGCTTCTGGTTTATCTGTTTAAATCCTTATTTCAAACCATGACCAGCGGCATTAATGGCAGTGTTGCGCGAAAACTGGGGGCGTTAGACCACATTTAAGTATAGTGCGGGCAGAGTAACCAGACACCGACTTCTAGTAGGTTAAGATCCCTAAATCGATTTGCCGCGCTGCAAAGATCAGTTTGTCAATGATTTGCAACCGGACACCTAAATCAATTTTCTTTTGACGGAAAAACTTGCGAGGTATATATTACAAAGAAACCATGGCTCAAGAATGACAATTATTGGCGTTAATCTTCAGTACGTAAGGGTTCGTAAATGGTAAGCCGAACGCCAGTTCTTCTTTCGTTTCCTTCTCCCAAACCACCTGTCTCTTTCGTCATTTCTCTGTAGACATGTGACTCTTAACTGATGGGCTGAAACCACCTAAAGCGAACCAGTAACAACTTTGCTATAAGATAGTTCAGTCGAAATAAAGACGCTCAAACATACAACTGCCCGACAAGTACCTTCCGATTTCCCTACTGTTGTCTGAGTCTACATTTATAGGTACTACCACTCCTTAAACATCTGCGTTGCTTTGCAAAACCGTTCCTTTATCCTTCGGTACCCTGTGGGAAGAAGACATTCAAGATTCATTCCAATTTCACCGTTTCTAGACTGGAACAAAACCAGGGGAAAACGATAGATGTAGTAAGTGATGTTCCGGACAAAGGATTTTATCCTTACAAAATGGACGAATTCTGAAGTGACCAGTCGGTTAGGAATTTCTTCGGACCTCCCAGAAACTGAAAGTGAAACATCGTGGTTTTTAATTTCTAATCTTCATTATCACTAGACAGGTGCTTCGCTCGTCATTCCTTTATCTCGTTTAGATTTATTTCAGCATCCAAACCATCAGTGACTTTGCAATCTTTCTTCTTGATATGGATGCAAAAAGCGGAAAAACTTACTTTTACCAAACCAACATAAGATTATGTGTGACCCGGCAAATTAACGAAGACGGTATACATGATATATTTGTGGTAGCCATGTATCTACCAATATTTAACTGAAAACCAGTTTTAGCAGACAATGGATAGGGAAAGCTCATGCACAGTCAACAGAAATCAGCGAATTAAAAGGCTCAGCTGACCAGATTACACGACATTCCACAGAATTCATAATGGGGTTTTATCAGAAAACAGTTGTAGCCGTTTGTCTTTAGTTATGATTTGTCATGTTACTTTACAAAGTAAAGAAGTGCAGGCAACTCACAATTCTCTTACCTCCATACGCTTACGTAAGTCGGATATAGCGGCACCTGCCTCATCGATGCAAGGGAGTGCGTAAAATTCTCCTTCCTCTTGATTGAGCAGTTTGAACCAACTACACACGGGCTCTTTGATTACTTCACTCACACCGAAAGAGAAAGAACCCATGAAATCATTGCGTGAGGTCCGATCCCAATCCCAGACTTCAATCGATAAGCGTTTGGATAAATCATCGTTTGTTATACCGCTGTGATGAACAATGTCGGGAATGAGAGATAGGCAGGATACTGGAAATCGGCGCTATTAAAACCAGAGAGTGGAAAGCGTCTAATGAAACGTGACAATCTAGTGGAATGAGTAGACTGAATTTGCTACATCAGATAAAATTGCCGAAAGTTAGAAAGTTATCATCATGGGTAAAGAATAATAACTGCCCATTGTGAGTGATGAAACTCATGCTTTGCTCGTTTATACCCTATGTTATTTGTTAGTCTATATTATTAGTCGCTTACAAATCGGAAATCTGATCTAATAAATATGAACAACACAAACAGTGAAACCAATAATAACTCCCTAGGTCACACGCTTTCTGGTGACGGTCAATGATTAGCAATGAGTTTTAATTTATTTATTCTCAGAGGGAGTAGAATGCATGTCATGGATAACCAAAATGAAACAAAAAACTATCAGTTTATCCCCGTTTTCTGTTGCACACGATTTAAGTAAAAATGATCAAAGAGATCCTATGAACGCAGAAGTTGTCAAAGGATCAAACTTTGATCATAAGTTTGTTTATTTATTTTTGAGTTGTCAGCTGCCAGGGAGAAAAAAACAGTTGCCATGTTATATTGGAACGGTTGCTTGTTTTTGTCTTATTTTGGTGATTTGCCAATACTATGTTTCATATAAGCGAAACGAAATTTCCCCGAAGGCACAGAACCGGTTCCACCACTATTTCTGTTCTTTAGGTATGCCTACCGGGTAGTCGCATGTCCAGAAATCCCCATATTTGCGTGATTATTAAATGGACTTGTCATTCATTCGCGCTAATAATGATTCCAGTGAGATCCTGGCTAGAAAGGTTTCTATTTTTGTTTTAAACTTGAGTTTACTTCGTATTATTGGCAAATTCACTTGAAAATTTGAGTTATTTTGATAACGTGAAATAATTCATCATGTGATATCATCGCCCAACTCACCATAAAGAAACCATGGAAGCACTGTACAGCTGTTTCATCCTTGTTGGGAATCATCAGCAGTGCATATCCACCGCGCCCGAACTGGGCGCACGCGCTACACTTCTGTCAAACCATCTCCAAAATTGTGCGCTTCCTTGCGGATTTATCATCATGAGCGTGAGTGGATGACTAGTTCGTTTGAAAATCACAAGGTGATTCGGCTTATTTCTGCATGCTAACCTTCCCTGACAGACGAGAAATGCTTGACCAATCACCGTGTGATTTCTACATAGACTTGCTATCCATTCACGATTCAGATAGGATTCCACTGAGAAACTTAATTTGCTTTTAGGAAGATGCACTAAAGATAACGTTTATGAGGTTTGTAAAAGCTCGCCGAAATGCATAAGACATTAGCGTTTCTAGTAGAATTTCAATATTACCAGCGGATCTGGTGATACGGGATGCATCAAACGGAATTAGTGTTTCACTCAAGTAAGGGTTTAGTCGACGACCGCAATCCGGTTTATTTGGTGCAGTCCGCTGAGGTAGGCTGGATTATTTTCTGTCCCCTCTTATATTTTAAACAAAGCCAAATTATATCTGGAAGCAAAGGGAGTCAAAAACCCATAAAACTAATCTTTATTTTTTAACGATAACATTCAAACAATTCTAAAAACATTATTGTTAAGCTGAGGTTTCATAGATAGCTATTTCCGCTCTAACAAAAAACATTGCTGGTTTCGTGGCGCGATTTTATAGTTCACGGTTATTTTGCTAGTGGTCACGTCGATTTGTCATCACCCAGCGTTACAAATTGGACCCAGCTTGGGACTTGGTGCTTTGTTTAGGGAAATGAGAGCAGACCAACGAAACCGAAATTTCTCTTGCCCACGGCTGACAGTTAATACGATAAGAACGCTAAGCTTTTATGTAATTATTAGGGAAATCTATACGACAAGCCAACAACCTAGGATCAAGAATACTTTCTATGATATTAACTGGTTGGATTACAATAAGCCATTTGGATCTAATAGGCCAGGTAGTTCAACTAACCGACAGTTATCACATGTTTGCAATGTGATGACGTCGTAAATGATTGTCTTTCACAAGTAGCTGACTAAACTTTTCATGGAAAAAAGATTATCGTTGAAACAATAAAGCAGGTGCTAATTTAAAGCGTCAGCCAAATTTCATGCTAAAGAACCACAACCCTCCTATACAGTAAAACTATAATGTGTAGTATAAGGTTTGACATGACATATTTCATATAAGGAGTGATACCCCTTGGAGGCTGACCAAAATTGTACCCACTTTCCTTCCATTTGTATCATACTGAAACTCAGTAAGCTTCTGTAATGAAAATCAGTGTAAATGGTGGAATTTTAAATTACCCAACAGTAGGTATTTAAAAATCGCAGAAGTTAGTCCCCTTTCCAGTAATAAGACGCGACAAGTTTTTAAAATTATTGCTTTTGATGTCGTCATCTGCAAATCGCAGTGCTGAAAACGGTCAACATTTTGTGTCTACTCATGAATCATTTTAATAAACGTGCTTCCACTAGATTTCGGTGGACCTTATGTCATTTTCAACGTGTTCCACTAATCATACTTGTCCGGGATCAAGTGAGAACAAAACTAGTTGATTATGGATGGTTGCGCGACAGATTTACCGTTATCTCTCTTTGTTCCATTGCACAATGTAAGACTGACTCGATCTCGGGTTTTGTTTCGCTTTCATTTTAATCGCAATTCTTTTTTGTTTGGGTGAGCAACAGCAACACGATCAAAGTCATCAATGCAGAATCATGGATTTAATTTTATTAATGCTGAACTGCAGCACGGAAACCTTGAGCTTTTCAGATCTCTGTGAAGCAGAATTGGTGAAACAAAACCCTGTTTACTTCACGACGCGTGATGTGTAATACTTAACATTACCCAAATAACACCATGATAATCGAAACTGAACTCAGGACTGGTGCGATACACCGTTTTTTGGCACTGGCTTTCCCAAAATAAACTACCACCATATTCCAGTGAGAATGTGGGTCGTGCTAATGGTAACTAAGTTGTGAGCATGCTTTCATTTAAAAATGTGTTTCAGTTATTAGGGAACTTTGCTACTATCCACTGAAAATTCTGCTAATCCTTGACAGCCGTGTGCGATATCAAAATAGCTCCACAGTAAACTGGTTATGCTCCAGGAAACTGCTGACTTTCAAGCAACACGAGGGCAACAGACAGCTAACGAGTTGAAACAATGGCTGCACGAAAAGTAAGACGAAAACACGGTCGCGTAAGTTTTTTATGTGGTGTAAAACGATCACGTTCCACTGACAAAACGTTATGAATTTCGTTTGTTGGGTCAGTTTGAAAAAGTCGAAAGAACTCTTTATTCACATACCTCCTCCCTCTAAAACGCAAACCATCGAATCAACTGCCTGCAGGTGGAATTCCATCCGCAAACTTCCAGTTGAACTCTTCTTAAGTGGATTTATTCCTTCATCTCCAGAAGCCTCTCTGTGCACCACGATAGAGCAACGAGAGTCAAGTTCAATGGACCATCGTCACTTCATCACCCTTTTAACGAATCTCATAACCAAGACTGCGATTGTCTCTCCTTCCGTCATCTGTTCACACCACTGTTCCATTTCCCCGAAATATTGATTGGTCGAACCACCAAACAGTTTTCCAGTTCTCCATAAAACCTGTTTTCCTGAATGGGTAGCTAAACCGAAACGTTGAGCTAAAGCATGACCCTGGGGTAACACTTCCATTGCAAGTGCTCCCGTAAAAGACCAAGTTTTGAAGCCGATGTTTCGGTATCTGCCTTAGGGTAAACACCCACCAAAGTTTGCAATCCACACTCGCATTTTGAAATGAACTTACTGCATCAGTCTGTCTCCCCTATTATATCCATAATCTCGACCGATGAAATAATACGTGCGAGGCTAAACACAGACGGAAATAACAGCAAAATAGTCAGAAACAGGTCACTGCGTACCACTTTATTAGAATTTCATGCACTTCTGCTCTCAAGTAGTTCGTACATTACGGCTGTTAAAAAATCATTAGAATTATGATTGTAATATGAAGAGAAATTTAAAATGCGCCACCAATCCCAGGTCTAGTATGAGTGAGATTAATATTTAGTTATCAGGATAAGGTTAAACGTGTGATGCCATATTCCTTAAACATAGCAAGTCATTTGGCTCAGTCAGATTTTACGAAATTACTGATCGCAGTTACTCAGTTCAGCAGAATAATTTTACTTTTCATGAACTGATTATTACTGGGTTTTAGGAAAAATCAAAAAAGTGTATAACCTTCCGACGAAACGATTGTCATGCTACTTTCCTTATGCAGATTACACGCTCACAATTGGATCACTGGACAGCTAGATTTACTGCAGTGTTTGCTAATCTCTTACCCAGTTTTGTTTCTATACGCGTGGTAGTGAAACGCACGACTGGGTCCTCAGCTGTATATCCGAGTTGTCAAGATTGAATTATTGGTGTAGTCTCCGCTTGTTCTTCGATATTTGCTCTTATTCTCGTTCGTTCTTGCGTGACTGAGCAGTCACTCCCATTTCCGCCAATTTTCCAAAGGTTATTTATATGATTACATCCAACGTTACCCCGAGTGCACAATGATGCGTATAGAACGGTTTACGTAGTCCCGAATACAATGCACAAACTTGTGTTCTACCAGCTTGTTGAAATTCGCGACGAGAGAACAGCGGTTTCACATAGTTTGATTTCTAACATAAATATCACGCTTGGTCTTTATGCTTCAAAATACATTACAACAGTCAATTCAACTAGAAAATTCAAACATTCATCGTACAGGTCGGTAAAACTAGACCAATTGATGTAAAAGCATACAGCCTTGTTAATGTCTACAGTTGGCAAAATTGCGTTTTCTGTCAAGTGATTATAATTATTTGAAATCATTGTTGAGTATCTACCCATCGATTAAAAATAACGCAAAGAATAAAAACAACACAGGTGATATCAGGACCAAATAACGTAAGAAGTGTACCGAAAAATCGATGCTCCATGCATTGGTTTTAGTTGTGAATGATATAATGTTAATAACATAGCTTTGTTGGTAAACATAATGTGCCAACGTTTTACAAACAAATGCATCTCATCGCAAAACTTGCCTTAAGAAAGACTACCGACAGTAGTAGAAACGTTGACGCACTACATCTACCAGCACAGATGAGAGTTAATTTCGTTTGGCCAAGAATATCAAACCAATAAGAGGTGATCTATATTTGAAGCTACTTGAATACTGCAAATTCTACTTCATAAACATTTTTCTCCGCGTGGCTCTACATCAGAGTTCTTTGTTCGGCCACTTAATGCACCTCCAGCATGTTGAGCATAAATAACGATAATCGGTTAGGTACCATTTTTTAAACTCCTGTTTTTTCAAAGAAATTAGCAAGACTAAATTGGAAGAGAAGGCACAGGTTACCTTTAATCAGTTCTATCAACAGCAAGATGGTGAAGATGAAATATCAGCTAACGACTTCGCAAAAGAAGATTTGTTTAGCCCAACCGCAGATCGATTAGACCAGCCAAACTTTCTCGTGCTCACAAAATTTATTCAGAAAGTGAGAAATCTGTCAGAAAGTAACATGATTCAGTGTCAATCAAATGAGCTTTTTATGCGAGACAATCGACCACGAGGAATCTGATCTGCAGAACTCGCAAAGCATACCATGTGTTGGCAGATAAAATAAATCAAAATATATATTTCAGCACAGCCAATACTATTTGAAGTCATACAAAGATCCAAAGTAAAAGATAAGCTAATAAACATAAATCAGAAGAGAATGATAGAAATGCGAGATGTTTATATCATGAGAAGACAAAATTTAACTTTGCTATAGAAATTTGCAAATACTTTTGTTTTTTAAACCTGAAATAGTCTCCTTTTGCCCAGCTGTTACTTAACAATGAACTTCCAGTGGCAGGCTCACTCAGTAACAAGATGTGGAGAACAGCATTAACTGTCAGATAATAATTCTACATTGAGCTATGGAAGTACGGAATCTCGGATTGTTCAAAAACACCTAATGATCACTAAAATACTAGATGCGAAGGGTATCTCACTAAAAATGCCATACGGAAAAGAAATATCCGGACCAAACGACGTAAGGAGTGTATCGAAAAATCGATGCGCCATGTATTGGTTTTTATTGTGAATGATATAATATTAATAACACATCTACCAACAACGCTGTGTTATTAATATTATATCATTCACAATGAAAAGAAATATCCTTCGAAATTTCGTTTTGTGCTAGGTTACTATAAATTCCATCAAATTATTATAGACTGCACTCCGCATCACTGGGCCACAGTACATTTGGAACATTTTTTAGCTAGACAAGACACAGGTTGGTGGACAAACCTGTAAGCAGGAGATTTGAGGCGATGCCTGAAATGCAAGACCTCCTGGTTTCGTTACTGGTAGCCTTACCTCAGTGAGGCATGATTAATTCGAGTTAAAAAATTGGCTGACACATTCACCTGGAATCGCCTGAATGATGCACAAACCAACGATCTATCTGGTCGAGTGCCATCCAAAAACCAAGGTGGAAAATTAATCCTTGGCGTTAATTCTGTGGCAAAGCAAAATTTATATGCTTTTCCTATAAACTTAGAAGTGAAAGTTGTCGGAGCTCGAAATGTTAACCGAAGGGGCGACAATGGAACCGAGAAGCAGGGGGCTAATGGACGATCAGCTTTAACGTGAAATGATGCATAGTAATGGCCTGAAAATAAAGTAAATTCGTACCCACCGGCCGGAGGTTATTTGACCGTTCTCACTCTATTAAGCAGGGAGGGATTGAAACTGGAGTCAGGGCAATCTACTGGAGCCGCTAGAGTTTGAAACGAAGCTCGTTTTTACTTGTCCCTAATTATGTCAATAAATTAATTTAGATGCAGATTACACAGGCCATTTGGTTAACTGTGCTGCTATAAAATTATTGTTTTTCTGCCTAACGTGCACTTTCGAAGTTCAGTGAATAAGTGCACGGCCAAAGGACGAAACAGCAAAGGAATCTCCACATGATTCGTTATAAGCCATCGAATTTATGATGAACCTAGGAAGTGGTCCATTTATGTTCAATTCTTTTATTTCCATAAAAATATTGTGGGTTACATTTCTACTAATAAATTTCTCGGCTCAAATTACTTTAAAGCTAAGTGGATTTAACTTGGTTCATACGAATACGAAAATCGCAACGCGGACAGAATCAGCCGTACAAATAACCTTCCTGGCCCACCAAGATGGTAGATCAATCCGAGGATCGGTACGCAGAAAAGCTACGTGGACTGGAAGGGTACAACCAAACAAGTGTTTATGTGAACAGAACAGACATAATACGCTTTATCTGATACAGATGAAAGAGAACTCCAACAAGGGAATGACGTTCATCGAAAGCTGCGATCCTTGATTGATAGGATAACGGGGACTGAAGTGAAAATTACCGAATGACGAAAGCAATGGGAAGATTGAAAGTGCAAATCTCTTTCTGCTTAACGGTAACAAAGTGGCACAGCTGACGCCGGGAAGATTGTAAGACGATATAAACAGAGTAATTGCAACCCGTTTGTGATGAGTGAATCAGGTCGGGCTATTTTTGTTGCGCCATTGCATACCGAGTAAATTCAGCGACGTATGCGGTTTTTGAACTTGGGGTCCAGGGGGCGTTGATGAGCAACTTAGGGAAACGTAGAAGGTGGAATTAAGGGAAAACGATATTTTTCAACCTAAGCTTCGATTCCACCTGTTGTGAACTCCGCCAATACTTCATGCAAGAAGACTGATTAAAAATAACTCGAAACGGCGGTCCGTATTACAACGCAAAGTCAATATAATGTGAGCGGCATTGGGATGGAGTAATCAGGACGGTTTCATGTCTATTCCAGCGAATGATGTGTTTTTCGCGTGTGCTTTATGGATGACCGGATTGCAGAAACAAGTACCTGTATCTAATGTAAAATCGGTGGGATGAGATTCTTTGCGAACGCAGAACGAATGGTGGGCAGATAATGTTATCAAAATTTTCACCGGGGACTGTGACTTAAGGACATGATTACGAATCGATACAAAGTTTCATCATGAACTTGTATTTTTTCGATTGACCCAGGGGAAATTCTTCGATTTTATCAACTAATTATGGAAACACCAAAGTAATATGCAGATGTCCCTTTTCGACAGGTTAAAATGTGTCAAAAGCGAACAGATTTGCGTGCGACGCAAACTTGACTAATTATTTGTAACGTAATGTACCAATCCACCATGAGAAACAAGCTCATCAGGACTTGAAATAAAACAGGAGTTTCAGCTTATCAACTTATTTGATATAATTATAAATAAATTTAATGCGGTTTGGAAATTTGGTGATAAAAGTTATATAGGAATAACTTCATGAAACATTGTCATCAGGCATTGCGTTATCACCGGCAGACATACATCGCAAGCCTCGCTTCTCTATTTCCATCACAACGATCCAGAAGTGCCCAAATGTGTTCTGTGATGTCAGAGAAATGAATCCTTTTGATTAATTACACTTTCAGCGATATTGAACCGCCTAGACCGTACACGGATCATACAACGCGCAGTTGTCAGAGTTGTTGTTTACGTAATATTTAATGGTTGCAAGACGTTTCTTTCATTTGGCAGGTTTTAATGTTTCACGAAAATCAATTCAGTGTTGTAGATCTTCCATACATTTTTCAATATCTGACAAAATCAAACTTCATAATCAAATGCGCTATGGAATTCTAACTAGGGGGTTCTTTTTGTTCTGTAGCAGCTCCTGCTTTGGCGGTCAAAATTCATTTTAGTAGATTACTTATGTCTACCGTGCTTGGACGGGCAAATAATAATCTTACGATAGAATTTCCGGACACTCTATGGCGTGGTCCCGTAGCTCGCCTGGAATGAAACACGTGCTACAAATAAGTGGGTCACCTATACATGTGGGATTGAAACTAGCCAGGGCCAAAGACTTTTTATTTGGATTGTTTGTGAATTTGTCAACATAAGCAGGAATAAAAATTTGCAAATGGTTATTATTTCACTGGATGGATATCTTGTGTCTGTGGTTTTAATCAAGCCCACTCTGGTCAGTGGTTTGCGCCATTCGGCGGGAAAAATTTCAGCAGTCACACAGCAGTTATTTCGCGAATAAGTTCAACAAAAAACACCTGCAGTTAGGGATCAAAAGACTTCGAACTTAGAGATGAATGAGAGTGTGAGCAATGGTTGAAATCAAGGAATTACGGATAACTTATACTTGCTCCTGGAAACGTTTCTAACCGAATATAGTGGTACAAGATGGCCAGCGATTTTGCGATCAAAAAAGATGCGGTATGCACTGCCAGCCAGAAATGTTAAGAAGAAAACGAATCCTCCGGGTTGTTTAGTCGGCTTAAGTTGGTTACAAATTGCCGCCCAAGTCCAGATAGGGAGTACGATGCACGCAATGATATTGAAAGTTATTGCTGTAATATGCTGCATCCAGGAAGCAAACTTGACGTTCGTTTCAGACTCATTCTCAAGACTCGGCAATTGAATCATTTCATGTCCCTTGTGTTGACGGCTGATAAACGGACTCAATGGAGTGAAACTGTAATAAAACCACCTTTAGATTAACTAACGGACATTAGATCATAAACGTTTATTGCCTTTAAGCGTAACACGCAGTTAGCAAATGAAACGCTAGTCAAAAGGTTGACTATCTGAGAGATTCTGTTTATCACATTTCAGTACGAAGTATTCGCTTTCTATTGAAAAAGAATTAGACTAATCTTGATTTCACATATAGCCACCTACCTACAAAATACAATTCCAAATTGAGCCCAGAATTACCTATGAGCATTGTGTAGGGTTGTTGTTTTCTTTGTTTGTTTACCTTCCTTTTGGACTCAACCTTTCACAAACAAATCTCCGATCAGCTAGTCAACCATACACTTGGAAGAACTGTGCGCTATTACTGGGCGACTAAGTCCCGTTCAGGCTAATCGGAACTGTTGCATTGGGCTTGCATATGCATCACTAACATCTTCCATCTGGAAAGCCCAGGTTCAAACCTTAGGTGCGATTGGGGCATACGCATCGCCGATGAGCTCTATTAAATTCGAATCCGAGTCTGATGCTTGCTAAATGTAAGGTTCACCGGAAGACCTGAGGTTTGTGCATGAAGAATGGAATCCGGAAGATGGTCAGCCAACCACAGAAAAGAATATGTCATTTCATTAAATAAACATTACTACAAATTTAAAATGAGGAAACCAGACCATGAAATTTTCAAATATTTGGTGTTCCAATTTATTAGGTAAATTTGACGGGCACTCGCAACTCGTAAACGACAAAACGCTATCACAATGGTAAACGTCCCTCGTTCGAGCCGACCTAAAATGCGACCAGTCGTACTTTTTTCGATCGAAAAATAAGAGGGTATATTTTGAGCCACCATGCGTTTCCTAACCATTTACCTATTGCCCTGACTGTCAAACTTAATTGAAGCGGCTAAAAAATGACCCAATGAATTCTAAAAAGCCGGTATGTATTGGTGATTCGATCAACAAAGGGGCATCATTTCCAATGCTAAATTTAACAAAACGCAACATTTCCAGCATTTTCCTTTCTCCCGGCAATCTAGATTTACCTCTTTTCGAACTGACTAATAACAAATCGGTGCCAGTTGTACCCATCTCTATACGGTAAGGAAGACTTACATGGATCACAATAAAAACTTTAGTAAAACTGTCTCACTTCGAACAAAATTTGCTTCTCAGGTTAGCCAATAAAATACTACTACCTTCATGCCAAATTTACATTTTTTGCCAATCGCATTCCGGAAGCTGAGCCGTACAGACTAGAAGGATTGAGAAGCAGTTTTGACCTAGAATAATTGGACACATTCTGATAATTCGGGCGAAAGATAATTTCGTCGGAGCGGCGTTGTCAGTCAGGCTGGAAAACTGCACATCATCAAAAGCACAACACCGGAAATAACGTCATTCAGTTATACGGAAATACCAGTTTGTTCAACCATACCGAAGAACGGGTTATTTTCAACCAGAACCATGATTTGTGCGAAGAATGGGAAACAAGTGTCACTTCAACTGCACCCCGATGATACCTGGATCAATCTTTGCGCAAATGATGCAGGATGACCCAAGAAATATCGTAAAACTCGATCATTTGGGCCTTTTACTAAAATTTGCGACTGAAAGAAATTACTCCAGTTGGCTGAATTGCTCGCAAATTGATTTGCTAATGAAACCATTAAGCTTTCCACTAGTTATTTTGTGCACTGACAGCTACGCCATCTCGAATAAACCGTGACCCAATGAGTTTAAACCGTCATTTTTCAGTATATTTTAACCACACAGACCCAATTTTATTTTTGTGATAAAATTCGGCCACTAAAGTAGCAAGGATTATACAATTCAGACGCACTTCTAAGTTTGTACTATTTAATCTGATAGTCTGCATGCAGATCTGTTAATTCGAGTTCATAAAGGTGAAGGTCCTCTGTTGTGTTCTTAGATGGTAGCGTCAAGGTAAGCAAGTCAAGTAGCTTGTTATGTGCAAACTGTTTTTTCATTTAACAGCAATATTGAGCACTTGGATTCAATGCGTCGAAGGTACATATGACGGTTGATGACACCCAGAGAGCCAAATATGTCATTGCACTATCAAACACTGAGTTAATCTCTTCTATACCATCCAACAGCTAAGGTCTGCAACCTAAAGTGTCATTTTTTCACCCCCTTTGTCGTTCACCGGTTTGGCAGATGAAGGTTTTGGTCAAGCAGTTAGGTTTCCGATCCCTCAATGATTTCAATTTCAGAGAAGAAGAATTGAGATGGTGTACGTGAAGGGACGAACAGCGGAAATACACCATATCAACCAAGAAATCAGTGTTCTCATTAAATGGATAAGAAAGATCTGAGGCGGCAAAGCCATTCTTTTTAGGCGTAGCAAATGGCATCGAATGAGGATAGGGATTTTATGGCGCTGTCAGGCGATTTTAAGCAAGCATGATACAACGCATGATTGCCATTCAATCAGCCAAGGGCAGTTCAAAAATGCACCACTGAAGATTTGAAATACTCCGCTCGCGAGGAGCATCACTGAAGTCCGATTTCGCAGCGGACGTTTCTATATAGTGACAACCCGACCTAACTGAAATTAATTGTACATAAGAACAGCAGCCGGCAGCTATTGGCCGCAGCAAAAACATGGCAAATAATACTCTGGCAACGAAAATTTCATGCCGCCAGGGCTTTCCAGGTATCAGCACTTTTTTCTGATTATCATAACGTCGCTTGTTCGTTATTACATTTCATAAGTAAAACCGCAAATCAAGAATATTAGTAGCTCAGTCACACGAAAAAGAAATTGTGATACTAAGCGCAAGCTAAAACTTCAACGTGAGTACAATCAGCGTAGATTTTTGTACAAGCGATGGATATTCGTATCGAATGAGATAGATAACTTGCATTGAAAATTTGGCCAAATTCTTTGTGATGAATGCTACGGGCTTCAGTAACGATGTACTGCAGGTAGTGAACGATCCTCATTCCACTGTAGCCTCTTATTCGAACACTAATCTACATTTTATTTGACAATTGTGCAGTACTGGGATAAGAAAGGCCCGAATGGTGACTACTGGTCTGCAACTTGCGCCATGCAACAATAACGATTCTCACTGCATCTCAGTTAAAAATAGCAACAGTCAAACGACCACAGCCGCCAGCTTATCATTTACCACCAGTAGTAGCTATACTTACCGGTAGGATCGTTGATACTCAAGGAATGTTATAATTTGCTATCAAGCGGTATGAACCCATTTTTTGGCAAGACTAACTACTGATTTTTCAGTTTTTGCCGCCCTGTCAACTATTAAAGTAAGCTTATCTCTCTGTCATTTCGTGTATGCTGATTGGTGTTTGCTTGTTTTGTACGAAAAATATCAGAAGGTCTCTCCCGGAGGGCCAAAATACGCGAACAAAAGTTGTCTTGGACACTTTTTAATTTCTTTCGTTAGCTGCAGGTTCACTGTGATCATTTGATTGTAGCAAGCTGGCTGACGCGGATAGTACTGAAAGAATGCCATATCATTCAGATATCGAACGACTTGTTCCAAACGTCCAACTTAGCAATGTTCTTGGTTGTCTTCCAGAAACAATGATGCATTGGTGATTTCCGAGGAATTTGTCGTTAAGTTATATGCCATACATTTAATGCGGCACAACCACTCTAACCATTGTGAACTAGATTCTGTACAATAATTCAGGAGTATGACATTTGCATCGTCGTATGACCTTACCTATTCGCATATTATCCTACTAATAAAAACCAGGCGACCGGTATTTTTAATTGAACCTCAGTGCAAAAGTTCCAATAATGCTGGGAAAATGGCTATTCGGGTTGATTTATAACTGGGAAACGTTTGTCGCATAGCATATAGCCTTAGTGTGATCATAATCGCGGCTCCTAAAATCATTACTTGTATTTCATCCAAACTAGACAACCTGCAAAATAATCATCTGTTTCGCATTATCCTGAAACAGGGATCTGTGGGCATTTATCTATTATCCATTATCCGTTAGAGCAACCTACCTCACGGATCAAAATAACCATGTGATTAAGTTCATCCATAGAAAAATTGAACATCGATTTCTACGTAAAAATTATCAGGACGATTGTTCCAATTCAAAGCAAACTGGAGCTATTTTCCCTTTACTGTCAACCTGCGCAATGTTCGATGGCTGTAGGAGACGTGGATGCATCTAGGTGTAGCATGCGGTGAAGCTGAATTTCGTGCACTGCAAACGCGTCTTGGCAGAAACGGCCGCAACACACAAAGTTTGAAGGCAATATGCTGGTTCCCCTTTCCATAATGAAACGGTCAGAGATTGGCCCCTGGTTCTTAGCATTCCGTTAAACACACGATAGGTGAATTGTCACGCATGGAAATCAATTAGGACTTTCAGACTTCTTACCATGTGAAATTCCTCAGAAAAACAATCCCTCGGTGAAGAGCAAACCGAGAAAAATGATTACATTCTTTACCTTTCATAAAATGGGTCGACGCATCATTTACTTTGGGAGTGCACTGAATCTCAGCCGTAAAATCTTATCAGTCTACAAAGACGTTGTGAAGTTCTCTGTAACTAAATGCGACTCACATAAGTCAAGCTTTGTCAGCTAAATTAAAACCATCTTACAAATACTTACATTTATACTTTGAATCACGCACAACATTCCTCATTATGTTTCTGAAATATTCAATTCTTTGTTGGGGAATATTAGTCCTTCTGTTTCTCCTCGGTAAACTAGTCTCAATTGTCGCAGGTTTCCCCTGCCTACATGTTGAATATCCCACTTCTTTGGTCTTTTCTTCATTCGTTCAACCGGGAAAATGTGGATCGCTTTTCTTCTTTTGTATTCCAATTCAGTTAAAACGTTTTAGCCCATTACTGCAGTAAAAAGTATTCTATGTATTTTCTATTATTCCTCCAAATTAAAATGAATGTTTTCAAAACTGAAGCCACTTTCTTCACCTACTATATGAACTCGTGTGAGAGAACATCAGAATTATTTAGTACAGCCGAATTAGAACTAATTCCAATGTCCATTGATCACATTGTTTAAGTCACCTCAAAATCGGACTAATCAGCAATTTGTTTGTAGTCACTCTTATTGTTTTTGTTCATAGTAGTGATAATGATGGCGAGTAGGAACCTATTCAAGAGCCCGGACTCAAAAATCCACTTGTGCTTAACGTATTGCTCAATCCGTGTCAGTGATTTTCTGTTGCGCTACCGAGACCGTGGCTGGGGAAAGCGAATTAAGTAATTGAAAAGCAAAGTGTTGATGGTTGCTTTACAGTAAATGTTCGCTTGCGGGAACATCCGTGACCAAGGTAGCTCAGTGGAAAGAGCATGTAACGATAAATGAGAAATCACCAATCCAGTTTCTGCTTGCAGTGTTCACATTCGGAAGCATAACGCGAAGGAGAATTTCCCATTGGGTGCAATTTATTATGCCTCCTGTGATTTAAACCAAAACATTAATGAATTCAATAACTGCATCATGTAATTGTACAATGTATATATCAAATTATTAACCACTTGGGATTTTTAATTGTAGGCAAATGATTTGCAATGCCTCTTGAAACAACGAGGTTCAACACCTACAGGTGTTTCCTGACAGGCGTTTCTACTGACTATTGTTATTTGAGGAGTTCGTTGATGTTGCGTAATACATTCAGTGGTAGTTTACTGGAAAGAACTGAGCCGGCGTGAAATGTATCAAATCAAACTTGACTGAATTGATTCGAGTGAAGTGGAGAGAACTTACATGTAAAATGTCTCATCCCAAACCGGATTAAGTGTGGATTTGAATACTTTGGTTTTCAGTTTTGATTTGGTGTTGCTATCCTCACAGGGAAGTAGTTTGATTTTGACGTACGGGTCTGCCAATCCGTTTGGATCCATGGGTACAAGGTTTTTGGCTTCAAAAACTAGAACAACAAGGAAGCGGACGAGAACGATGAAATGCCTTCAGTCGCATAATGTTCGTGATAGCAGACATGGAAATATGAATGTTGACCACGCTCAAATGTACGGTTAGTCAGGCATATTCCCAGATGGTTTATAAAGCATTCATGAAAGATAGTGCGATTCGAATTTTTGTAGTGCAGATATCGTCCCCCTGTTGTTTATCTGATATCAGATAGCTACTCCCGATATACAAAGATGATTACCTTCGATATATCACGTTGAAGCAGCCTCTCGCCTACATCCGGTTCGGAAAGAAAACCAATGTTTTTCTTACTAAATAAAATGCAAACATCGGGAAAAAGCTAGATTCAAATGACAATGCACGAGGATATTAACAAAATGATTCACATGAATTCACTCAGACAAACAACCCTTCGAATATAGCAACTAGAATCTCCTTACCGAATCCAACAAAATTAGCGCTGTTTATTCTGAAAACACAGTAGAATATAACATCTTCTGTACCACCGGAATATGCACTGACTATTGCAATTATTTTATTTTTGAAAAAAGCCTAGAAGTGATTAAAGCTTTATGGTTGTATTTTGGGCGATGCAACCTGCACTTTTCGGACCGATGCAGCCTCCCGGATACTGATGTGACATGGCCCTAATTCCGGCAACCAATAAGCCTTAATCTGGATCAAGCGATGATCTCTTCGGTGATGAACGTGAAAGTTGTCATGCCCAAGAAACATCATTTCGTTTAACCGAGTAGTTTATTGCACGGCGTATTTTACTCGTGACCTTGAAGCTTCTTCCATCGGTAAATAAAATGCTTTGATTAGACACGACCGAAGATCGATGAGATATTTGTTTCTTCCAAAATTCCGAGCCCAGACCTCCGTTTGGTCGCCGACGTGGATCCCTGAATAGGTCTACCTAAAAATTACTTATGCAAACGCATTTTTTCTCCACAGTAATCCGAGCAAAACACGGCATTTCCAAGCCGTTGGGAGCTGGTGACTTATAGACCGGACCGTGTACCTTTTAGTCATTTCAACTCAAGTACCCGAAGCTTCCTGGCAGTTACAGCAGAGCTAATATCCAAAAGTCGTTTTGATCAGCCAATGCTCACAAAGATTGTGCACAGTACTACTGTGTTTAAAGCTAATTCGATGTTAACCAGTTGAAATTTTAGAAAAATCCATTCTTCATGTTGGACCAACTAGAAGGCTGTATCCCATGTTTTCCAAACATCATGAAGTTTTGAATGCACTAATCGACAAATATGTCTTGCTCTTTGGGAATGCGTACAAATGAAGAGTACGTGGTTATTAGAGCAACTGTTCCAATACAGAACCTCCGCACACCTTTCGAGTATTAGACAAACAATATATTGGAAAGTCCACATAATCGATGGAGAACCAAGCACGTCTTTCCTGACCGCGATTAAGCGGGCAGGCCGAACTGTCAAGGTGATATTTCAATTGGTTTAAGAATGGAAGGACGCCATAACTAGGAAGCCAACCGTAGGTCGAATTAAATCACTGCATATAACTCCGCGTGAATTATTAAAGGGCATGCAGTTCTTCTCCAGGATGCAAACCAAGTCAAATGTCCATTAAAATGGATGTTAGTGGAAATATGCAAATACCATTCATAAAACAGCAAACTCGTTCTCTATGAATTATTGTCCACAAAGCGCGCCAAGGTTTGAAAACGCACGTGCAATGGGCACAGTAACTGACTTCTAGAGTCAGTGATGAAGTTACCAAAAAATCTAAGCCCAAAGTGTCAAATATTTTTTGTATTGGATACTAGGAATTTGTTGAAGAGCACTAAAGAGATAATTATTCCATCACGCCTTCAAATGCCTCGCCCTCCAAGTGCCTCAGCATGTTCGGCGTGGGTTTCTTAGGCTCTGATTTGGCTACTCCCCTTGAACCCCTTTTTAAACGTTCCCAAACGACCTGTATCTCAAAATTTTTATTAAGGAATACCTAGCTATTGCCTTTCCGTCCTGGGGGTTTTCCCACTAGAGTGCGAAGACGAAGGCGATTGTACGGTATTCACTACCAGGCTGATTGGTAATCAGCCAGAGGAATTGGCTAATCTCTGATTCCAAACGAACCACGGGCGAAGTAAGACGCATACGGTTGTGTAGGAGAGGGGTGTACTGAGCGCCTGTAATCTTCAGCCTCATACGAATGGTGCACGAACTAAGCAGTCGGTCAATGGTCTCCAGTAGGTTAAATGATCTACAGATCATCATGCTGACTTGCGGGTTAGACTATTTGGTTAAAGGGTCGGGGTAGGGTCCCTTAGGTAAACTTCCTATATTGGCTTGGGAAACAGGGTGGTATCAAGTTCAAAAGGAAATTCTGGGTCTCGATGGATGGCCGAGGGCGTGAACATCGCATCTTTTCCTCTCCTGTTTCTCGCCCACTGTTTTCGGCCTTTGCCATGGTTCTGATGCCATAGGATTGGTATTCATGTTGGTGCAAAACCTGTAAACTAATACAATATAGCATTACTTGTAAGTTACCCAAGAGTTAAAAAATTTAAAGAACGGATCTGCGGCCAATTATAGGCTCACGTGCAAACAAATGGAAGAATTTAGGTCTGGATGTACACCTCACCATCACAGCGGGTCAAAATCTAGGCATAAAATATGACGTCTCCTTGGTTATTTTCTGTTTCGAAGGTGACTATGTTTCCTTTAGGTCCGCGTTACTCAAATACCGTGCAAAAGAGCGTGCGTACATCATTGACGATTTAACACTGAAAGATGTCAAGGTGTTTCACTGGTTGACTATGTTCTTCAATTCAAGTGCTTTTGATAGCTGAGCTCGACTTGACATCATCAGTGGACGAATGGAGTCACATTGGACAGTGGTGAACTGTTTGATGTGTGGACATCAAGTGTGGTAGTCAGGGCGTTTCGAAAATCACGTAAGTGAACCATAAAACGCAAATTACTCAAAAATTAGCCGCCATTTGAACTGCTGTTCATACGTTGTTGTTTTTTGTCGTTATTCTCGTCACCGGTGATCGGTTTTGGCTTTGTTGTTGTCGTTGGTTTCCTTGATTTCCGTGTCTGATTAGCCCAAACACTTTTCAAAGGGGTCAGATGACCAATGCACGCAAATGGCCAGAAAATGCAAAGTGGGAGAATTGTACGTACGACTGCCTAGCATACAGACGTTACACGGAATTTTGTGCCGTAACAGTACAAAAGAGGATGAGAAAGAGAGCTGTAGTGTGCCTCACGTTGCGCCCTTAATTTGTATGTCTGCATTGCTGTGAACGGGCATGCGTGTGCGTCTGCGTGTGTGCCCGCTTGCATGTTTGTGAACTTCGGGTATGTAAGAAACCCGCCCATGATGAATGACAAGGTGCAGTACTGACACCAGACAACGGAAAATCAATACGGTGCATGCGTGCGCGTTGTTACTTGCAAATGTTCGCACACAGGTTTTTCGACTATTAGCCTGTTTTTGACCAGTCGAAGGCGATCGGTCCGAAGTAGAAATTTGATACTAAGATCCGAAAAGATGATTACGGGGACGATTTTAGTATAATGTTTTGATAAACTAACAATGTGCGTGGAATTCTTCATGTGCTGAGGGGTTGCTGGCGCGTCGTAAGTTCTTTTTTGACATTGTTTTGCAAGGATCTGAAGTAAAGCGTTTTCAATTTGAAGCATAATCTGTTGATCGAAGATGACCGGGCTCCACAAGAATTCACCTTTAAAAGGAGCTGAAATCACCGAAGATAGAGAACTTGCGAGCTATTTTGCCATCGCGCATCGTGAGCCGTGAAAACAAAATATGCACACACATTGCACATACGAAAAACACAAGCTGACCAGGCGGAATCGAACCGCCTTCATTTCATTTGCAATTTAGACACATTGCGGGAAGTTAAACGTTATCGGTTCGATTCCTGCTAGTTTCGGATATGCAGCACGTAGGCAGAGTTCCACCTTTAATGATATCGCTCCTCGTGGCACTTCGAAGGATTTCAGTTTGCGTAAACATATGAAACGATGCAGAGGTGGTAAACCTCGTTTTCAATGATCTGGTCACGGAGAACAAGCCCGTCTGCAACTCAGTTATTCTGAGTGTATTCTTTGGGACTACTTAGCAAACACTGTAAACAATTCCTGACCGACCTATAAAAATTCAAGAAAGCAATTAAGAGAAGTTCCAATCCGAAAGCTTTGGACTCGGCAACATACATTTACCGAGCGCACTTCCAATGTAAATCGTACCGGGGTGAGCGTTGCCACTCAAATGCACCGGAGTTTGACAGCAATGGTTTAGGGAGATTCAACACTACACGAATTTTTATTCGATCAAGAAGTACCTCTCTATATAGCACAGCAAACTACATAATACACACCTATAAATAGTAGACAAAGAAACATTTCTCTCGCCTAGGTTCAGATAGCCGAGTCTGCTCCCATCACTTTACTCACATAAACTACTTTATAAACAAGAAGGAATAAAAGAAGATCACTGGGTGAGACCAAGTAAAAGTTACCTGCTATTCAATGTAACTTATAGACGAGTAAAAATGTACTCGCTTTTCGTTCTGCATACGTTATATGAATGAAACAGTTTAAAAGACTCTGGTGAGCTTCCCGGTAGCATGTCTCGCAAACTGATGGAGAGGCAGCATTTTCCCAAAAGCACACGACAGGTTTCGTGGTTATCACTACTCGTCAGGTGTGCGTAGTGGAACTTTCCCGTCTGGTCATCCCCAAAACTTACACAATCCCTTAGTAAATTGGTAACAGATTCTTATCTGAATCGCAGAAGCGTGTTTGGATGGTGAGCTTGATGAACCACAGCGAAACCAGTCGTGTGGTTCCTGTGAACGTTTCTTCCGTGCGCACGTGAAACATACTGCAACAAGCAAACCCCCACACTTCCGGATCCTGTGTCCTCTTTATGGAGTCTAGCCTTTCCTGACCAAAGAAAAATGCGCGACGAATAACCGCGTGATTCCTAACTGAACTCATTATTCATCCACGCTCCTAGTGATTAAAATGTGATTCAATGGAGGATTTCGCTCATCATCCAAAGTTTTCAGAAACGGAAGTGATGGCAAGTATTGCGCTCATAGCCTTCCTACTCGGAAGAGGAAGTATGAAGTGATAAGGGCAACGAATAAACTAGCGAACTTTCTATTTTGTGTCTACTTCTACTTCCAGAACCGATTCCAGATCATCCCGACTTCGTTAAAAATGAACTGGATCACTGGCTTTTTGGAATCTACGATCTCATCTCAAGTATGCTAAATGTCATTTTCTTAAGAGTTCACATATTTTTTTTGCTAAGTGTACTGTGCATATCGTCGAAAAAGATCCGAATGAATACAGTGCGTCATTAAAAAATCTTGATGCATAAGAATGAATATTCTCATTCGCCATCACGTTTTTCTTTAAAAATGAAACTAAACAGATCCCTTGTAGCAGGTAATCCACATCTGCTTATCTGGAATGGAACCTTCCTCCAGATATGGAATTAACCAATGATTATTTGTCTGGGACTCCATTGTAAATGGCATAGAGTAGGGACGACAGTTTGTATGTGATCTCCAATGAAAAGTGCATCTACTGAAATGGTACTTTTTTGATTTTTGCGCAATTTTGGGATCGGCTTCCAGGTTGCCAGGATATACGGAAGATAACATGGATATCTGATAGGGAGCCTGTTGCTCGATAGATTTCCGAAACAATACTCGTAATAACAAATTATACTCAGAAAAATGCCATCACAACTGGGCTGGGAATTGACTTTGGCATACGACAATTCCGAAACTCCAAAGGTCCTACTGTACAGAAGCACGGTCATTGAAGATCAAAAATAAACATCACACAAACTTGTAATAAGCTGTAACGTTTTCATCTCAGTGAAATTCCAGATTTCAATTCAGCATCACTCACTGAAACAGACATGAGCGCGCCAAAATGTACTCAAATCTCACGAACAATCTCGAAAAAGCCTCAAAGTTTACATAAACCAAAGTAATCAACGTTATTCAAGTTTGTTTCCTAATACGACCACACCGGCAAACATCCACTGACGATGGAAGGGACAAGTTGTTGTTTTTAAGACTATGGACACTTTAAATGTATGAAAGAGTCGAAAGGTGAGGTAGAACAAATGGATGATTACCATTACATTTACCAACCAACTTGCTACACATCGGTTAAAAAAGAATTATAAATAGTTGATTAACAAATCGAAGCAAAAGGAAACAGTGGAAAGAGGACTGGAGATATCGGACTTCAAATGTGAAATCCAGCAGACTACTAATATAGTGACTGTATTTATTTCAGGGAATAATTCTTCATGGAATACCTAAAAAATGTTACAGGAGATAGGCGTACTAGTGTACAAAAGTGAACATTTTCATTCAGCAAGATATTTGTCATTCATTTCAACGAATATCCACGTAAGAATCGACACAATCAATATGAACAATGAAATAACTGATCAGTCACTATGAACTTTCGCGACCAACGTATCGTTCACCAGGGTGCACCCAATCAGGCACAGGATAATGACTGAATAATTCAAGGGATTATCTCGATTGGTATACTGTTCAGTGTTCCGGTGCAGACTAACAGTCCATGAACACCGGACATTACCGAAACCAGAGTCGTAGTGAACATTCAGCAGGTTGTGCAAAAGAAACATAATTACACCAATTTCCTGGTGCACAAGCATGCTTTATTTGGGACCGGAAATTTAAGAGACGTGGCTGTTAACATTGGCCTGAGCATGTTCTCTGAAAACTTTGCTCCACTTAAAAGACCCACTAACAGTTTAACGTTATTCTGTTCAACCGAAAGGTATTCCGCACATAGTGTTCTTACCTCAGCTCATCTAAAAAGATCTGAGTTATTTTGGTCTTCCTCCGCATCCCTACTTGGTTGTCTCATAATTTTCAAAGTTTACTTCCTGTCCCATGCCAGAGACTCCCTTACTCCAGCCCGTCTTGTTCATCTGAGCAAAACTCAAATCTTCCAAGCACATGAGGACTGCGGTGATGGGTGCGGCAATGGTTTCGTCAAAATTTTCCTTTTTTGATCAGTTTTGATTGAAGACACCCTACCCCTTCAAAGACGCTTTCTTAACTCCGAATATCCAGTCCAATAATGCATGGCCGATCACCTGTTTCGCTCTATTCCGGACCCTTACTGTTTTGGTTTTGCTTTTAAGAGCCTGTTTCGGTAGGTACTATGTTATCTATCTCAGACACAGCCAAACAGTAATCCCCATCAGGTTTTTGTCACTAAATGGAGATTTGCTTCCCTCACTCAACACTTACTACTGTCATGCGTAATGCAAATTACCCACGTTGTTCCACCTTTTGACATCACAATCGGTAAACTGGGAACATTTGCATAAGTTTTATTACTTTCATTGGGTGCGCTTGATAACAGAGTTTACCCGCTATATGCTGGTACAGTCAAAATCCAAATATTGGAATACATAAAAAACATCACACTCTTAAAAGCCCATTCATTCAGGAACTGCATTCAGCAAGTGTAGGAGCCTATTTATGGTTACAACTTCTAACTAATAAACTTGGTGTACCTTTTCAGTTCAATTTAGTTTCGGAATTCATTCACACCGACACTAAAAACTACCAACCCAACCCGGTTGAATGTGCCCTGCTAGACGTGATAGCAAATAAGCAAATATCCCAGTGGTTAAAAACGTTCCTGTATGGAAAACTACTCGATCGTGTCCCGGACGAGGCAATTAGATGAATCGAGAGATAAATCGAGGCATGACATATAACAAGGAAACGTTCAGTTTTCTCGATTCAGTGAGGCTGCTTACCCCTACCCCATCTACGGTTGAGCTTCATGCAGCCATATCTCACGCGCGCTAACAAAGTGCTGGTCGATACGCTCCATAACACTTTACAGACGAGAGTTTTTGCGTTCCCCGGAACGGAGGGAACTACAGTCCCATTAATCAATGTGACAAACAAATGATCTGGTTTGCACGCACCCTACAGACAAGCTAAACCAAACGGAATCTGTCTGATGTAGACCAAAGTGTTGATCAGCATTATGGTTTTTTAAGTTTAAATTTTTTGATATTTCGCAAAGAAAAGTCTTCATCAAATTCGTTCTTCGCATAGCCTCATTGAAGGATAACGAAGCCTGCTAAGCAGCAGACGGTCCACATTTCAGTGGGGAACATTTTTCTGGAATAAGGCGCAATCACAATCTAACATTGCCATAAAATGTTCACGAATAACCGGTTGGTCAGAATTGCAGTTTTTGGCTTTTTTAAGCATCTGGAATGTGCCATAATAGTTTGTAAATCAAAACCGTGCTCCTATAGTTTGTGGAATAATAAGCTAAGGATTGGGTCTCCTCCTGGGTAAAAACTTTGCACGTGTTACAGATGTTTACCGTTTTGACTCATTCACCATCTGGACAACGAATTTCGCAAGTCTGTTTATTATTTTTCATTGTGGTGCAATTCGGGACTCTGCTTTTTATATAATTTGAAGTTTTAACTTCAGTCACTGAATGGGTAAAAAACAGCGCAACTGTACGGAATCCCAATGAACATATTCTGATTCCAATATAGCAGAGTGTAATCAAGCGCCAAGCGAAACTATAAAGAAGCAATTGGCATAAAATCACTCGATAGTGCGCGAGACCAGTCACCTAAGCGCTCTCACGAAACTGTACGCGTGTTTGTAGTATGCCCTGTTCGGTCGATTACCGATTGCCATCCATCGTTCATGCCACTTTTCTTTGGGCCATTGGGGCTTGACAAGTAAAACCATAGAAATGCTCCCAACATTCGGCTCGCATGTCGCCATCTTGTCACACACAAGATCTCATTTTCACGAGCCAGATTAGTCAGGTTATGCCCAGTCAGTGGCTTCCTTCTCTTGAGTTGCGAGGGAGTTATCTTTAATCATTCATGCATTCCCTGATAAATACGCGGCCCATTTTATTAACCCATCTAGGAGTGTTTGTACGCCACTAAAACGCGCATCCTATTGACTTTCGGACATGGTACCGAAGTAGATGTACATTGGAAGTTTTATTGCGGTTTGTTTTACTCGTCACAAGAACCGAGAATCAAGTCAGTTTATCAGAAACAATCCTTCACCAGACACAAACTGTACCGCCTTCATAAAAGTGGTTTCAATTTGATTCGGATATTCGGATGCAAATGAAGTATGTACTTTGGTCGCACGCTTCTGTTGTAGTTAAATTTATTTGACATAAGGTTTCGCTTGTAGAGAGATTGATTTCAAATCTAGAAAGTTTATATTTCACGAAATTGCGTGTGCTTTTGTCTGGAATTGATGTTTTTGTTCAGTATTCATTAAATTTTTTGTTCTGATCCAGAAAAAACAGGAGAGAATTTAAAAAAATAACAATTTTTGGAGAACGATCACGTCTAAAGTTGCTTTCTTGCTAGTGCTTTTCTGTACCGTGTTTTTTAATTCTCTAGCGCCAATCTTGTCATACGGACGAGGTGAAATGACACAATGGCTCGCTACTGCATATAGAAAAAGATATGCTTGTACAAAACCTATGCGACGCCTCTCAGCGAGACACTTGCACTTTTGTCGACGTTATCTTTTCAGGCATCTCCGTTTGCCGGTTTCGGCGATTTTTCTTTCTGCTTTTTATTTCGGACAATGATATGCGGGTTTCCGCTGACTGCTTTAACCTTTTGGGACCAAAGCAGTGCATTCTGTGGAACCAGATTTTCTCAAATAGAGCCACTTATCATTTACGATCACTTGTTGACAGTGTGCACGTTCATAATAATTGAAGTCATAGTTACTTCGCTGTATAGGATTATGATTTAATGTGCCATCCTGTCTCGCATACTAGGAAACGGGAAATCCGAGGCAGCTGTTCCTTTTTTCATGTTCCTAAAACAGATCATGGTAGAAATTTTTAGGATCGCGAAAGATGTCACTGATTCCTAAAATTTCTGCTCTCATCCAAAGACGGTCAAGCCCTTCGTCAACTGGAAATACGTCCGTGATTTCAAAAATCTCCATTTTACCAAGATTATGCTTTCATTAGTTGAGGTCCTGCGGAGGCTTTACAGGAATTCTGTTAACAAGCAGCTGAGTAAACTTTCCCGTGGTTTGAAAGCAGCAAGAATATGAACCGCCAACAAAGTAGCCTTGTGTGTGTTATGTGTATTATTTAGTGAAAAATTTTACTCGTTATTTTCTTGCGCTTTTACACTGAAGTAATTTCCAGTAATTTTATTCCGCTGAAAGCTGGTATCAGTAGCAATTCTGAAACTCAGAAGTTTAAGTTATTTTCGAGCCACAACTATTTACTTGAAAAAATTTCCCTTTTATCGTTGTGTATGCGGAGTAAAATACGAGTATTAGTATCAGTCAGATTATTGTTAAACGCGCCTGAAGCATCAGAATTAGTTATTCGTTGTAGACAGACCAACAGCATCAACAACAGCTATGTAGACAGATGAAAAACTGGAATAAAATCTCCCATCAGTTGTCCTTTGGAAAGAACGATGCTCGTGGTATCACTCACTTTTGAGAGGATAAATCATCACAAAATATGAAGGCTGTATGGTTACACTTGTGATAACCAGATATCAACATACTCGGGCTCATCGACCAGCGGTAAAACTAGTATTTCATGAGGCGTTTCAAATAAGAATTACTAATGAGAAAACCTTTAGGTGATACGGTCTCAAACATTGTGTAGCAATACATGGCGAATAAAACAAACGTCAGTACTTTCGTCGCGCTCTGATTGATTCGCCACCCGTTTGGTAACTTCCGTTATGACAAAACGAAATCCACCGTTCATTTTGAATGCTTGCAAAATTCAGGTTAGATGATCGAAGTAAGGTTTCTGAATAAATAATTACCCAGACATCTTGTTGAACTGTTGTTTCTTGAGCAATTATGCAGATCATCTTTGTCCGCAGGTGTTCTTTCCGCGTATATCAAAAACGAAAACGGAACCGCCGATCGCTGTTTGCTAGAAGTTCAAATGACTAGCAAAAACCGAATAACTCTATGTCAATATTAAAAATCTTAGAAGCAATATTAAATCCTTTCGAAAAACTAAAAAGTGGCCGTTCTTTTTTCCTCACTTTAACTCGGTTTCAAAACGTTCCAGTGTCTGTGGGGTATTCAAACAAGCATTATCTCAAGGTCGATTCGTTCAACCGTCCCAGATAGGTCTACTTTGAATCCCGTCAAAGCGAGACCGTACCAACAATAATGACTCCGTGCCTCTGCTCCTTGTCCTAGTTCAGATTCACTTGATTCTAAAGGCAAACTCACAGAGTAAATGTCAGTGTTAAAGGGAGATCTATAGTGAACTTGTAGGATGAGTCCTTCATTCGCTAGTTCTTTTACGTAGTGTAATTTAATCCAGTGATATCATCGCGGTTTCATGGGTATCCTCCTCATGTCTTTATTCTCAAGTCGTCTCAGTCCATTGGCTAAGATACTTTTTACACGACACTCCAATTTTCTGGAAACATTCATTGCCCTACACCCAGTGATCTGATTCGATTTTGAGAATTGGAGTTTCCTTATGACGGTTTACCTTATAACCCGTCGTATTACTCGCGGCGGTGCTTGAAATACTGATTATCATCAATTTTCAGATGTCTGTCTCATTGTCTCAATTCCGTTGAACCTTGACCTGTTTCCCAGAGGTGAAAATGTAATAGCAACGAGCGTTGGATGTGATCAGCTCCAGACCATCGGACCAAAAGGGGAAAGAGTATTCAGACGCAAAGCAAACCACTACAGACATACGTTCCAAGCCTGTTACTTCAGAGGTGATCGGATACAATGATGGTACAACAAATTTGGGAGTTCGGGAATATCATCTTGGCTTTGTATTTTCTGATTTGATATTTTCTGCAATATAAACTCTATTGTTAATTACTCTATGGACGTATCAGCAGATGCTGACTATAGTTTATTAATTTACTCACTGGATTAGAGGTGCTTTGCACATCCCTGATCATTATGTGCCATGTTCCAACTGCTTTAAATGAAATACAGATCACAAATAGATGCCTCACTATTTACCAGTTCAAAACCTTTTGCAATGCTGTTTTTCAACCGGAAAGGTATCACTATCAGTCTACGTAGAGGGAAATGTGGTGCTATTCAATATAAACCAGTGCTTTGAAGTGACACGAAGAGCCTGATAGCATATTTGATATATGGGGTGGATTCGTATATCGCATCAGAAGCCAGCCTCGCGAACTGGAAGCGAACTCCAAACCCTCTACTTAACAGAAATACACTCATGCCATTGTGGTCGCTCGATTTTAGTTCCTAAAGCCAAATTTCGTGGGAAATTGATTCACGCATGTTAGTTTGACTAACTTTATTCTAAACAGGCAAAACGGAAACAGATGTCTGCCTGAAGATCATATTGCCTCTAACAGAATTTCAGTGCCTTAGGGTTTGATCGAACGGTCTACTGACCGAACAACAGTCATCCTTGGTTCATCTGACAGCATGCTTGCTTTAAACTAAAATTTCCTTACATTCTGTCTTACGTTGTGAATATGTAACCTCACATGTGCTCTGCGAGACGGAGCTTTTGGGAATTACGGTATTAAATAGTTGTAGGGTTCCTATAGCTGTATTGCGGTTACAAAATATTAACCAATGTTCCAGTACGCGTGAACCCAACAACATCCATGTTTTCGTTTTATAGTAAACGACTTAGGGACCGAGCAGATGAGTTCATTCTTCAGAAGTTTTTGCCTTTACAAATGCATTCCGCCGCTCAAATTCAACCCGAGTTTGGTAATGCACATTCACTCGCACACGATAGCCAGGGATCGGGAAGACTGGCTGGATATCACGGAAACAATAGCCACTCAGGTTTCAGCTATGCCAGCTTCACAGACAAAAAACTATTATATTTAGAAATCAGAGTGCTGAAGATGCAAAGGGCCGTAGTTTTGCGGATCACATTATCCAAATATACGAGATGCGCGAATGCTAAGAAGAGATCTCCATGAAAGATGCTTACTACGACGGTTTGGTGCAAACTAAAAATAATCACCGGTAGTTTGGATCTGACTCACTTTCAACCTTTAATCTGCCTGGTTGGGGGGTGATTGCAACCCGAAGACGTCCACGGCGTTCGGTATGATCCAGCCCGCAAAGACGTGGTGCTCGAGAAGTGCATCGTTTGTGCACGTTCAAATCACAATCTAGACAAAAAAAATACAGTATATACATGCATGAATAAGTTGTTTGAATTTATCTAATTCTGAAAGATTTTAACATGCGTTTTTTGATAAGATATGCAAAATGTTCTACTATTCATGGGAATTTAGCTTAGTAACTGTAATCTGCTTAGCGAGGAAAATACCAGAAAAATAAGAATTTTGAAAATTTTGAAAATTGGTTCGACGCCATTGAAAATGAATTGGTTGTTAGTGTTTTGAACGCACGAAACTGAATTACATAACCTAGTGAACGGCAACACTGCGTGACGTTTTCGCCACTGAGGATTGCTTAAGTATAACCTCAAAGAATGTAGTTTATCAACTCTTTGTCTGCTTGCTACAGTTCGATTGACTCGTGATGATTTGTATTACAGTTTTGCTAGCCACTAGGAAGATCTTGTCATTGACCTTAGTAGCGACTTTGGAATTCGTTCAAGGATAATTTCTCAAGGTCATCGCTTTGTTGTGTCAATGTTTAGGTCACCGCGATGGCATGTGGACTGACAAACTACATGCGAAGTAGAATTTCGTAAGTGGAAATTTTCATGGTTTCCCGGTTCAAGTTAGAATTTCAATTAGCGAAAATGAAAACATGTGGTTTAAGATTCAGCTAACCCTGTGACGTAGTTTGTAGTCACCCATACAGACCAGCCTGAGATGAAAAGAGTCCTTTGAAGTCCCATATTTCAACTTGAAATTAGGTCTATTTGGGCTGGGAGTTTTGACAGACCTTGAGGATATACTTAAAGTTTCAGCGTTTTCCAAGGAAAAGTTTCTTTTCTGTTCACCGTGTCAAAAAGATAGGTTTGACGCTGTAGTATAACGCTTCGACCACCTTCCCTTTGTAGAATAGGACAGCAGCGCTGGGGAATTATTGATGATGAACTCTTCATGTCGCTTCTCGATGAATAGATCATTGTAGCACTTCTTCTGACCACCTCACGAGTTGGGAGGCCAAAGTAATCTGATGTGTGACTTAACTCTCCTTCGAACTAAACAAATGGATCCTTGATTGTGCAAGTTGGTGAAAGAATAATGGGCAGCAATTGCCATTCAAAAATCATCGGCGTAAAGTCCCTGGAGTAAAGTATGAGATTTGCTGTTGTGTTCTTTTTTTCTAGACTTGAAATAAACACGTGAGGCAAGTTTGGGTCACATAGACTGCTCACTGGTTTACCATCTAGTTGATTGTATGAGATAACTTCAGGCTTAAAACCACCACGAAATCTATAGGAAATAATAGAGTCACTATTATAGCCGAAGAATGTTGAAAGTGAAATATTTGTCGTGAGGATAAAGTCCCATAGATGTCTGGTATCTCAAGAAGAGCTATGTGTGCAAATAACAAGCCAGAAGGATTTACAAACATCAGGACCGAACGATGCAAAGAGTGTATCGAAAGGTCGGTGCGTCATGTACTGGGTTTTATTGTAAATGATATAATTTAACTGTAAAACTTGACTCGAGAAAGACTATCCGCGGTAGTCGAAAAGTTGGCGAATTACATCTATAAACAGCGCCATCACCAATATTGTATAATTCACAATCGAAAGGATTTAACTTTCCATGCGTCATTTAAAGCTTTTTAAGGATTTTGGGAATACAAATGAACCTTTTGCACTGCGAGACAACAGCATCTCAATATTTGCTTTTAAGATGTCAACAAATTAACGCGCATGTTTTTATCAGGCAAAGTTTCCTATACGTAAGAATGGTGTAGGCGGAAACCCATATTCATGAATTTTCAAAAACCGCTCTGTACGGTATCTTCAAAATGTGACCATACAGTAGACATATTCACAGGTTTCGGGTAACCCTGAATGGAAAACTCAGTGTTCCTATATTGAGTTCCGGTAAAGGTTATGATGGAGTGTGTGTGACTTTCATCGATAAATCTGCCAATTCTACTGTTGTTTTCCGTTGCTTTTTGTTACTTACTAGAAGTTCAAGCGTAGGGAAAACGTAATGAGCCACAGCTTTTAGGACTTACTGGACTAATGCAAAGTGACTGGTCAACATGTTTCTGAAGGTAAGGTAGTGACAAATTACTTTGGAGATAGTTCGTAGCATATGATATATCATTTCATAAATAAGATCTTTTGAACACTTAGGATAAGGTTCGAGTTCTTCATTCGGCTTCGTAGCATCACACAACCTCGGCCTAAACTGAAAGTTCGGGTTGACTTGATGCAAAATTAGACAGCTGATTGGTCATATTGTCAAATGCATTTTCATCATTCAGCGGCATCTGGTTGTTTTAGGACTATTGCACGCTAGTGGAAAAAGGCATTTTGATAGCAAACACCAAAATGATCAAAATTAAATAAGAATACTGCCCCTTTTACGTTGCTTTACAAGCTAACGTGAATAAAACCGGCATTTATAATTTTCCAAAAAGAGACGTGCTTAATTTGAACAAGGTACCATAGTTTGAAATAGCTTGACGTTACTGAAAAACGGACAAAGACGGCTAAGCGATAACTAAATGATTAACAGTTTTTAGGTCAACCATTTTATTCTTTACAACCATTGAACCTGCAATAACGAGCTACGGTTATGGTTACTCAAAAGAAAAGTCTAAAGCAGTGAGAGATGGACTATCATACAATTACTTGAATGACAATAGAGAAAAGGAAATGTTTCGAATGCAAAACCACTATCGCCTGCGACTCATAGTTATATCCCTTGCTATTTCCAACCGTCACCTGGCTGGATCCCGTAGACCCCACCCCGGTAGTCTACCTTGAACTACACAAACCCGTCCACTAGATACAGTCTTCACACTTTTTGCCATTTCAATGACCGACTACCACAAACCATCTTCCAACTAATAAATGGATCGGACAAAAGCGTACAGCAATGTCATTATTTTACCGGTATGCACAAAATGTGCTCTAAGCACGGTAACCTAATCACATCCATCGGTTGTTCAAAAAACTAAGCGCCATTACCTTGCTTTTAACTTCTGAATCATTGATAAAATTTTCCCATCATATCCTGCCAATACTGTGAAGACAACGATGTTCACACGTCGACATCCCTTGTACATCTACCCAGAGTGATCACGTTTCGAGCCTTATGGCAGGACTGCCCTCACTGCTGATAAACGTGTAGTACGTATCCACCTTCTTCGCAGCTCCCCCTTTACCAGTACTGCCGTTAAACGAGTCACTATAATCAGTTTGTACAATATTATACAGATATAAACTGTCAAGTGCCGTGTCCCTATGACGATTTTGCAACATATCATCGTATATCTAGTAGATTCAGAGAACCTATTCGATGGTGAATTGTGGCAAAGCAGAAACTTTACCGTTCTAGATTGATAGCCTAGTCAACAGAGATGAATTTCGATCCGGGGTGAATCGTTATGATTTTACCAACAAATGGTCAAAGTGACCATGACTAAACACACTCACTATGTGCATAAAACCATTTCCTTTCTCAGGCCTGTTGGACCAGCAAATGTGCAAAAGCATAAAAGCAAGTGGGAAAGAAAAGGCAACTAACTGAAGTGGTCACCAGTTCTGAACGTAACTGTCTATAATAAACACTCGGAGTTACACACTCGCAGTCACTATAAACATGCACTCTACTGACTCCAAAATGATCAGGACAACTGATCGACACGGTGGCGGAACTCTGGAGTGTGGCTGGGGCGTGAGAACTTGAAAGACTGAACATTTTCCATCGTAGTTTCATCTCATGTTTAATGTTTGGTAAATGGTCGATGAACTGTAAATAAACAACAGTCTCTGATATCAACACCATATGAAAATCCAAAAGCTTTAGCTGTTTCGATTATTCCTCAACAGTTGGTCCTATGGTTCTTTCCGCTGTATTTGCAACGTTAAAAACCAAATAATAAAGTAATTATCTCCTTCGAATTCTGCAAATATGCAAGGCAGTAAATGAATCAGTAACATGTGAGGGAAAAATCAGATTGAATCCCTCTTTCCGAAGTGAATTTTGCATAGATTTTTGCCTATCCATAATCCCAAACGTTTTGGAATATTATATCCCTCACTCCTCGAAGCTGCTGTACCGTCGATATCTCGGAAAACAATTTTGATACCATAATGATACTTTGTCAGACAATTCACAATGCTCGCGATACATTCGACTAGTTAAACTAAACCTATCACATTCTTACACATTAGGAAGTTTAACTCATTAGGTCCCTCACATGCAAAACGGTATCTACCCGGATATGCAAACAACTAGTAGCCAGTCAGTTTAGTACCACAATATCAGTATTGCATGACGCAGACAGCCACCCGCTCGCGCATCGAAAGTGATGTGCGACATTTTCTACCCATGGTGAAACAAACCGGAATTAAGTAACAAACATGAAAACAAATAATGTGCTAATTACTCACGTTTAGCTATATATCACGGAGAACATGCGAAAGATCAGACCAAATACTTTGTGCAAACTGATGATTCCAACCAAACCTAGTTTAGATTTCATTGGGAAACCTGGAAGATTAGAGAGCCTAATGCAAGCAATCTCAGCGAAATTTATTGTAAACGATGCTTTTCAGTCCGAGAGCATGAGCATGTCTCATGTGACCTAATCATAATTTACATCCACCGGGAGGCTGATACATTTTTCATTCCCTTGTCACAACTTTACACAAATGCTAAAACATTGCACTTTCGACTAACAGTAATTATGAAATGTTTTCCCTGTCACAAATTACCTGCAGAAATTTTAATATCTTATCTAGTTGTGATTGCTAGTTTTTGAGTGATCATTGTTGACGCTAGATCATATCCAGTGTGTCAGTTGCAAGAACATTTCAATAATATTTTCACCGCTCGAACCATTTCAAAACAAACCAGAATCCACAAACAAGAGAATAAACAGTTCTGCACAAACACCTGAACTTTTCCCTAGGAGATGTTATTCACAATTTTATAGTGTTCTTTTTTCAAGTTCCACCGAAAACATACTCAAGATTCGGTAAAGTTTTACAGTATATCGAACAAACGAGTTGTGTCGGTTGAAGACTGCTATTCTTTGCCAGCACAATGTTCTCTACTACTGAGCTTTTCTGGGTGGAACAAATCTACTCCGGAACTTGTGGTGCATCAACTTTCGATCTCCGCTCACTGGGAGACCAATTATGTCGGTAATCATCCGTCACATAAATGATAGCTAGAACTATTGCTTATAATTGACACCAGGCCAGTCGCTGTCCTTAAACTGGAACTTATTTGTTGTGAACAAAAGTAGCTGTAATTTTAGACAGCAGTTTGCCCAAGTAAACCGTTCAACACAGATTAACGGTGATGTTCCATCGCCCGGATAGTTATTCCACTTGATCGACTGAAACATTTGATTCTGTACAATTTCGACTAACAAGGTCATGGCTGTTGGGTCTTCCTTGTGCTACAGAGGTTTCTGAAACTAATGAGGGTGGGACGCTTCCATGAAAGGGTCTCCCTTTGCGATTAGAAAAATAAAAAGGCAAATCAATTGGACGGTCGTCGGTATCGCTAAATTCTTCAGAACAACTGCCCGGATACAGCTCAGGATAAATTAACAGTCATCCAACAAACGGCGAGGCCGAATTTGTACCTCTAAATGGCATGTGCTGTTTGTGAAAACTTTCTGGTCTCACGAAAGCTTATTTTGTGTACTTAACAAAAAAATCCACTGTTTAATATTTATGAACAAATAGCCCGTGCGATAAATTTCCACTCAGAACTCAAAATGATACTTTCCCCGTGACCTATTTTTAAGTCCAATGGTTTCGACCAAGGCACCGTACATTCTCTCGAACTAGTGCTAACTGACTGAGCATTTTCATAGAGCTGGAACTGTTCAGAATAGTTTAAGTTAAAGCATAAACAGTCTGTGGTCGTGCTGATTGCACAAGTTTAGGTTTGCTATACGAAAGGTTGATCAGTTAGCCACCAACTAATAAACAAAACCGGCTTTAAGGTCAGAGCGAAATATTTTGGTTGATGTATTGCATATAATTTCTCATTCATCTATCATTGGGGCATCTACTAAAGTAAGTTCACAGTGTGTCCAACTTCTAATGCATTCTCTTAATTACTACTAACAATTCAAGCCAAGAACTGCTGACCGAGAGAATAAAAACCCAAAGCTGACCCGAAAAAATCATTTCAGAAAACACCGAAACCTACAGTGGAAACTTGGGTTTTCTCGTTTTGTTCACGTTTGTCGTATTTGCCAACTAGTTGCTATGGCAAAATGGGCAACTTTCCAGGAGAGAACTGGGGTCAACTGGATGCTGGAAAGTGAAGAAGTGATTTACTAAGAAAGGGCATTAGCCTTCATACGCCACAACGGTGACCGTTTATTGTCCACGGAGCGAAACAGGAGAACGGGCAGCAAGCGTCTCTAACTTGATACGCATTTGATAAGTAATGGGTTCATCTGAGAAGTGATCACGTGTAAAATTTCCCGTTCGGATTGATCTTACAAAGCAATTGGACGCACTCAGTAGCGTAGTGCATAACTTTTAAAAGGATAAAAGTTTGCCTTACTTGGACATAAACCTGTCAAGACGAAATATTTTTAGGCTAGTTTGTCAACCGGTTTAGAATAGCAACCCATAAGAACCACTTGATTGTGTGCTTGCATGCTTTCCATATTCAGTTAATATAACTATCGTCTTAAGAACATTCTGAAAAAGACTCCGATTGATTAAAAAACACTTCTTTCACATCTGTTTACACTCATAAAAAACCAAAACCTAATGAATCCAGGTCGATAAAAGAAACATCAAAGAGTCTGAATCGCTCTGCGTATTCAGATCCCGGGTGAACCTAATTGCTCACGTGCCTTCACACGAACTGCACTAATTTTGCAACTAGGTACTGGCTGCAGTTTGTATGCCACCCACTCTGTTTGCTCTGCATGTATCAATTCGCTGAACGATTTAGGATACTGCAGATCAGGAGGGCGTGGGCTTCTCGGATTCAGTCACCGCAGTTTACTTCGATTGGAGTTAGGCTTAAATGAGATAATACCCACGCAAAAGCCTGAGCAGTTTTGCACGGAGACATTCTGGTTGTTATTCCTGCACGAGACTCAAACAGTTGGTGTGAAACCAAACTTTGTCACTTTGAGTGACAAATTGCAGCCGTGGATGCTGTTAAATCATTCCATTTATCGTTTCCACACTAATTTCCGACCAATTTGAAGAAAAAATTTGCGTCCGTGTGGAAACTAATTAGTCACGCCATGCAAATGATCGTTCATTCAACCACATGAAACAGTTGAATTGGCAGATCAAAACAATCGATTGTTTAAAATAGATATCTCGTATTGTTTGTGATGAATATTTTGCACACTGCATGCGCAACATGGTAAGATAAATATCCCGGAGCGCTGACGGTGCACTGGGGGAAAAATTGAACCTTGTCTATGCGCCAGCAAACTTTCATTTGTGGAAGATCGAAGTAGAATCTGATGAAGCTATTTTCCATGCTTGCTCACCCATTTGATGGCGGCTAGATAGACTCCGACAAAATAAAGTGCTATCCCTATAAGTCAATGCATAAGGAGTACCGTAATCGGCTAGGAACAACAACGACTACGAATTCAACATGCTTGGGTGCTATTTTCAACCGTACTACATCTTACTATAACTCCAGCTTATGACCCCGTAGTTTAACACTTAGATAACCAAACCTCTAACCTCAACGACCTGTATCATTCGACCAGGTAAATGTCAGTCAGGCTGACCACTTCAGTATGAAACATTGCGATTCTTATATCTGTTGTGTTACGGACGTCCCGACAAATCTCTGAGAAAACAGCACACTACAGACGCATTGTTGCAAACACCATGAAACGCGGAAGAGAATGATGAATACAACCGAGGCTTTTTATGATAACCCAGTAGACCATCGTTGATTTCGCCTCTTCTGTTTTGCATCCCTAAAATGTGTATTCCCAAAGAAATAAACCTCAAAGCAGGGCATGAGCATGCCGTTTTTGCAATGTCTCGCAACCATACAAAAAGGGGAAAAAATTCGCAACACAGACGATTGTTTGTTTTGCTTCCTAAGTTCTATTTAAAGTGGACTACGAAAAACCCGATTGCAATCGGGAGGTAGCACTTTGATTTTGGGGTCGAACTTGCAATTTGGCGTTTTTGAAACCGAACGTTATCGCATATTTGTCACAGAGTCCTGTCGTACTCTTTCGGGCTATTTTTCCTTTGATTTACAATCCTCTGTGACATTTGCATTGAAAAAACTAGTCGCACTGTATTTTTGAGTTGAAAATACTTCAGAAAAAATGCACATTCGAGTATCATTATACTTAAACCTCTCAGCAGCTGAGTCGTTCACTGTATCAGCACTAGAACGTCAAACGTCTCTACCGTGCACTTTAGCATGAAATAACCAACACCATATTGATAGGATCGGGTCTTTTGAAAGAAGGCTTCTGAATTTAATTCTCAGTGAAATTCATTGCGAATGTTTACTGCAATCGTAAAACACCATCACGGTTATTGTTATCCGATCGCATGATGCGAAAAGACTGAACCGTTTTCCAGCTTGACTGACAGAGTTTGAAAAAACCGGAAGGTCAAGAACTTCTTAGAAATAACTCCATTTCTGATTTTTTTCAAGATTATACAGTTTAAATAGCTCAAAATCTTTCCCGCATTGTACGTAGGTGCACGTGAGCATTATGAAATCATACCTTCAATGCCTTATTGTTGCGAAGTCAAAATCTGACCCATTGATTTCGAGCAATGTAAGTTGCAAAACCGTTCTCATTTTGAAAAAAATGGAGCATAATTACTGGACCTTATGCCGAGCTTAAGAGCACTGTCATTTCGTGTCGTGGGACTTGTTCCTTCATCTGCAAGGCCAGGCACATGATATCGTTTCACCCATTAGTCAGTGTCCATTTTAGTACGTTGGTCAGTAGCATTCTACAAACTGCCTCTTGGTCCAACATTTAATCTAAACATCCTTGGATTTAAACACTGATGACATCGTTCAGCGGTACACCTAGGATTTTTTCAATGGTTGGAAGCTATTTCTAGAAGTCCTGTACCCTTTTTTAATGCTGAACGAATCAGTTAAAATACATACTACCAATATTACAAAACCACTTACAAGTAGTAAATAGGCGGTGATAAAATACAAGGCATGTTTTATTAATAACCAACATATTTCTTATTTAGGAATCATGTCTGCGCCCCTAGAAGTCAACCCTGATCCCATCCATTTGAACAAGAACGATGGAAGCGCAAAACATCCACGTGGTCTATCAGTTTCGCGTATTGTCCACCAGACATAAACATATATTTGATATTTTACTCTATGAAGCGACCAAAAACACAGTTTGTTTATCTTCCCGTTGATAATACGGAAAACGCGAGCCGAAGTCAGCAGCTTATTGACAAAGTTTGGTCACAGAAGCATCTTTCACCCATCGACTGAAACCCGAAAACGGCGTCCAAAGGTTGCTTTGCGCCATGATGGCATCAGGTGAATTTACTTTGCACGCAGTGCCAATAAATTGCATCCTCACATCTTTGACTCTGGTATTAACTGCGATCTCATTCACCATTATGAAGACCCTAAAAAAGGTAGCGAAATATCTGATCGTAATCAGATAGCACATTAACTACAACCCCGTATTTCTTCCGCTGGAAACAGTAAGAGTGCTAGTCATTCTTTGCGCACTGCTTTTTAGTCATTTGGCAAATATTAATCTTAATTCATCAAAAGGCGTTGTTTGAACGTTTTAAGAAATTGAAATGCCCGACAAATTTCCCATTGCCGTAACTTTTTCTTTTAATCTTTTCCACATTTTTATCAAAGAAGTGCAGAATCTGGCAGTCCTGATGGTTACGGAAGTGAGTCCATCCAGTCAATGACCTTATAATGACTCCCGCTCTATGGGGACGTCAATCATCGTCCCAGTTATTTAATTTAACAATCCTGTCAATCAATTTATCATCCTTCCTTATCCGCACGCTGGACATCGCACATATTCCCACACTCTTGAATCCATTTTCTCAGACTTTATCCGCTGAAATTCATCAGTTTTCCTACCAGGTATCTAGATGCTAATAACCTTAGTATGCCAGTTTTACCCCTCTAAACTGTTCATTTCTGAATTGCGATGAGTTTCGTCAATTTGCCGGGCAGCCCACCCTACATTCCGAAAAAACAGAAGAACGTGCGGAAAACAGAATATCGGTGACTCTATCGATTCACTATTTGTTATCTCAAAACCAAAGCAAAATTGTGGAAGGCACCCAATGACAGCGCGGGATACAAATCGACCCACTCAGGTGAGAGGCCTAAAATGTGTGAGGCTAATCTGAGAGATTGTGGTATATAATTCACTTAGTCTTCTTGTGTACTCCCACTTAGTGAAAACATAAACCTGTTAGTGTGTTTTGCTTCTGCTCCATTCGTTCTTCCTGATGTGTAAGCAAAACACCCAGCTGTTTGTTGGATTGTCCATTAAACTATTCGGGAATTTTTCATTTGGCAAGCAGAATGCAACGCGCGGACCGACGACTCCGCTGCCTAATGCCACAAAGCGGAAGGACCGTTTAAACAAGGTAAGCAGCGATAGATATATTCGTAACGTTAATGGAAATATCAAAGGACATTAGTAAACAGAAAAGACCGGTGTCATGCTGTCGATGTATTCACTCATTTTCTGAGTTACTATGGCTCATCCTAGTTCTCAAGATTATTAAATTTCCATTGATATACTCTGATTTTCGTTGCTACCTCACAAAACTGTACATTCAAAGGAATAGCACTGAAAGAGTAACTACAAGCAGAACAACCAAAGTAGAAAAATAACTTCGAGTACAAACATCAGTGGCAGTGGAACTCATTCACTTCACACATTGTCTCCAACTATCGTTTGGAAAGACGTCTTCAATCCTAGTGTGGGAATCTAAATTGAACTAAACAAACCACTTCAAAGGTTAAGATTTTCATGTTTTTCGGCCATGTCATCTACTGGCCATCTCTAACCATTTTCCAACCACTCACCGCATCCACAAAAACGCACAAGTCAATTGCCCTCTGGGAATGCGCGAAACATGCCTCAGCTATAGTAACCTATTCCCATTTGCGTTGCCGTGGAAATTCTCCCACCATATTCTACCAATAGTATAAAGACAGGTGCTCACACATGGGCAGTTATTGCACGTCTCTTCTCAGCAACCATGTTGCTGAGCCATGTAGTAGAATCGACCCTACTTCTGCTGTGTAAACTCCACCTTGAGTCGATAACCGAATGTCAAGCAACAACTGAATGAATTCCTACCCAGATTTCTCTTATAAGTGAAGATACCTCATTTGGTGTATGACTAATGGGTGGGATATAACTATCAGTTTAATCATAAGTATCTACTTCTGTTGGAAAATCAAGGTTCGCTTGAGCTAAGCAAGGACTAAGTCATATTATTTTTTACTTTCACTGTCCAAAACGCAGAGCACAAATATGTGCACCGACGTTGCAGTTGTAACTTACCTGGCTCCCCACTGAGAAATTGTGTACAAATTCCAAATCGGAATTTCCTCTGTGTGAGGAGATGTCAATGCCGCTATTCTCATATGAGCACAGTTAACTCCAAAATCACTTACACCACAAAGCTGACAGAAATTGTGGCAGAGCGTAACGATAACGAACATAAATTCTCGTAGCGAACTCCAATGATGGAACTCCTTAAGCAAGAACTCAGCTGCATGAATGCTAACAATGGAAAATGGAAATAAATTTTGTGACAAATCCCCAGGTGAGATTCCCTTCCGAAGTACTGCATTATCCAATCAGGTGGGAGCCACTTTTAGAGCAAGAAAGACAGAGATCGTGTGTCTATATTGCGTAGTATTAACTACTCTATAACGTCCATATGAGAATTTACCACCTCTTCTAAATCGATGCAATCAACAATTCTCACCACTCCTTAGAAATATTTCCACTCACCCGAAGTAATCCACGGTGCTTTGTTATCAATGACCCGGACATTTCGACAATGTCTTTTGAATAGGACGGTAACAGCTCAACCGATCTAAATGCCTGATTAATTTTACCGAAAACTGCCTCCTCGAGGATCTGTGCCTCAACGAACAGACTACGAACCCAATGTTTTTGGCTGGTTGAATGAAATTTGTTCAGTCTTCCTCACATATCGGTTTAGTTAACTATGCTGGAAGAAAAAGCATTCATCTCTCTTCCTGATGCGTATCTATAAAAGCCGATAAAGAACCAGTTGAGAAGGTCCATGAAAAGCCAACTTGAGTTAGATCGTACATCAACATTTGCAAAGCAGTTCCACTGAGTCGTCCGCGGAACCTAATACGCTGACCATCACAACGAGCAAGGACGATTTTCTCGTCTGAAACGCTCCTGAAAAATCTGAATTTATGGTGTAACATCTTCTGCGGAAACGGATGCCCAAACGAGCTGATTAAGTGGTGCATAGAAGTTAATCCCGAAATCCAGCATTATACCATCCCCGAAGAAAATATTAACCAGTGTACTTTTCCTGGAGGACAATGCCAATGAACTATTTTCTACGCGCCTCACAATAGAAATTAAGAAATCTTGAACGCAGCAGAGTTAGAAATATTCAACTGACTCCGCCCGAATTTCGTTTGAAGTCGCAAATGTTGACCCTATTTTGCGCTTCATCAAAGGACCTGCTTATGTGGCTACATTAGTCGTACCAGCAAGAAGTCGGTCAAAGAATATCACGCGGGTCGAATGAGAACGGCAATGATAAAGGCAATTATAAGTTCAGTAGTTAAGCGGTTGATAATTACGGAACGGAATAGAGGTAGAAATTTCATTCATAGTTATTCGTAGAACGCCAGGAAAACATTCTAACCTGATCAGGAGCGTCATGTTGTGTGTTGGTGAGTCGATGGCGATCGGAATTCTGAATCCAGAACTTTGTACACAAAAAGATTGTACCACAGCCTGCAACTATCCTGGACAAAGAGTATGACCTAAAGAATAAGTGGGTTAAGTCTAATCTCCATTGATGCAAAGTATTTCGTTTTTTTCCAATCTGAGAATTGAACTTATTTAGCACACATCCCTTTAAAACTAGATAGGTCTTGCCGAACTTCATGCAACAGACTTTACATGGAAACTTGCTGCATCAGTGGGCAAAAGCATAATGAAACAAACACTTGAATTTGTATTCCTCTTATTTAGCGAGAACTGGTAATTTTTCTAACAGTAGACAATAAGCGTCGGAGTTATCGAGTGAGCAATTAGGCTGGAAATTTTGTTGAGGTTCCAATTTAGTGATCATATGTATATCTCTATCATGAAACGTTACGAGCGCGTTAGGTAGAAGAAAGTGACAACGATTAGGCGCGCCTATTGCTGGAAATCAAGCATCAATACACAACGGCATTAGATGGGCTCACTCCTGGTCGTCGGATACTTTTGGGTCATTTTGATATGGTGTCCACTGACTTCAGTATGAGATTATTTTGCCTGATAGTTCAAAAAATGTTTTATTTTCTGCATCAGTATCCATCAGTTTGAGACCTAAGTTAGTTATCAAGTCATGACAGGAAACGTTTTGGATAGGTTTACGATTCAGTTTGTGGTATGCATTTATATGAAGCGAACTCCAGAACCAAGCGTGATTGAATCCGATTTACGTCCTACTGGAAGAAAACAACTTTATTCAAGGTACTATCCCTGACAAATTATAATACAGTGTGACATGAAGAGGCGATTTTGCAGATATCAACGTATTTTAATGTTGTTTAATCTCTCGGAATCACGGGAATATCAGCAACAAAAACAACACTGCAAAATTTTCCTAAAACATTTGCAGAACATTTCTCGCTTTATTCGTTTAAGATTAAACACCTTGGACGGGAATAAAAACGAAACAACTTTTCTGAAGATATTCCTTCCATAAATGCTTTTTCTGTGAGTGTTCGCCGGCCAACGCATGCAATTAGCCCATAAACAAAACTAATGGGGCGCTGAATTGAGGCATATCCTCAATTATCCCGTAGGATAACCATGTTCTATGATTTAATGCGCAATTAATCCATGTCGCATATCTGCTGACATATGTGCCATTTAAATACTATTCAACCCTATCTGGATAATAATGCATGAAATACCGGTAATTATTCGCCCCGGGATTCAAGAATACAATTACTGTCGAAAATGTTAATATAAACATAAGTGGCTCCGCGGAAATTTTCTGGTGTCAACAATTTCATCCATCAGAAACATGCACTTGGCATAGATTATTCGTTTACTATGAGGCCAATGGTGATCTCGTTTAAGTTAAAACTTTGAAAAGGCTCGATCACCAAATGTTAAATTGGCCAAGTTCTTTCAATCAGCTCATTGTCCTTTACATTATGGTATCAAACGATTTCACTGTTCCTCGGTCAGTGCTTTGCTATCACGACAGAAACGCAAGCCAATACTGCAGCGTGCTCATGTCATCTTGACTCATGGTCAACCTTGATGTAACCCAAGGTTCTTACCGAACGAAAGCTCTTCTGTTCGTAACCAATTATGATGTTTATAAGACCTAAATTAATGCAACATATCCCAGTAAACAAATAACTATCTTCAGCCTATAAATGGAGGCATGACCGTGGATAGACTACTCGAAAAGTAACTATTTCCATTGCATATACGAGTTTGTTACCATTTATGAATTCAAACTAGGACAAGTCCAAAGGCCCTTTCGGAAATGCTTATGAAACTTTCGTGCACTATTATGATTTCATTTTTCATGTCCAGACGCATCTATCTAGATACTTAGGATCACCCTTTTTTAGCTGGCCTAATTAGAGACGACAGACGGATATGGTGAGGTAATCCTTTAAATAAATTCGTGATAGTTGCTTACGGGTCTGTACCCCTCGCAAATGCTAAACCCTGAGAATATCAACAAGGTAATTATTAAGCCATCAAAGTCGGTGCTGCATGTATATTAGGGTGAGTGCTCGAGATGAGCAGAAGACGGGAAGTATAACAATGAAGTCGGAGTCTTTGGGGCTCTTCTACATCGGCACTAAAGCCCACATTGGTTGCACTGCCGGCAGTCTTGACCGTGGAACTTGGAGTAGCATTAGATCAGGTGTGGGAAAAGAGCAGGGGCAAAGCGAATTGTCACCAAAGTGACCCCGTGGATCCGGGGATTCAAACGTTTGACGCTGTTCGTTGACAGATGATTAATCTACTTGACCGCCGCCAAACGGCTTCCCCCTAAAACTAGACTACAAATAACGAATGAGGTTTCCAGGTATATATACTCAGGTGTGTATATCACAGAGCTCAGTCAATAAAAGTTTACTTAGTTTGGAAGGATAACAACAAGACTGGGCTTCATTAACAAAGAGTCAATCAGCCCGGATAGAATAAATTGGTCTAGAATGCAAGTCTACTCATTCCTCGGATGGATGGTGGACACCGTCATATAGTTGCTTTGAGGAGGTCAGCTGATCGAGTAGCTCATTGTTTTGATTCTTGTCTTTACCATAGCTTGAGGTTGGTTTGGGAACTGATATTAGTGTCCGTTCAACTGATTGCCCACGTAAGATAGCCTACCTCCTGTGGAAGGGGATCTTGTGCTACAGTCGTTTGTACTGTAGAAACATATGGAGAGTATAGTGTTCTGTTTTACGGAAGATAGACTAGTAACATTGTAATGCATAAACAACCGAATACCGCTCATGATTTTCGTTTCAAGTTATTACCCTAGTACTACCAATGGGTCCTTAGTTTACAAGCCTTGATGCTGCACTCTATCGATGCATTCGGTCAAAAATGAAATACTTTAAGGTCTGGAGAAAAGACTGTTTCGTCTAAAAATCGATCGTTCAACGCAATGCGCTCCGATTCGGTGCTCTTGCACACACATGAGTACCAATCACCTGGGCTGCATCAATCATGTCATTGTTAACTGATTTTAATTTTTTTCTGACATGATCACTTGGGGTAGTTTTGCCACCTACTAACGCTTTATTCACAATGGAGGTATTACGTGCATTTGGCGCGTTTCAAATGTGAACATACTAAAAATGTTGGGAATTTTATCGTCTGCTCGGAGACTTGCATAAAACAAAAACAAGTGACCAAAAATTACAGCTATCTACCTAGATTCTCTCGAGAGGTGGCTATTGACGCGTCAAACAATGACACCAACGCATTATGGCAGTTCTAATTTGGTCCTTAAAATTAGTATGGAGTTTAACTGGTCCTTGAATTTTCCAGCACAACCAAGCTAACTTGGATACATCAATTCCGCCAACTTCTTTCTTCCATAGCCCATCCGAAATGAATATACACGAAAACCGAAGATTCGGGTTCTAAACAAGTCCTGAAGAATATCAATTGAAAACTTTTCACCGCACGGTTCGAATATGCACTCGATTATTTGAATACGACAGCCGAAAAATTGACCCACTGGCTAACAAGGGGACTGGTGAAATTAAAGGAAACGAAATACAATGAGAACTTTAGGTTTTTAGCATGATTCGTAACTCATTACTAGTGAAGTTTTAAATATGCAGACTGAATTCAATTCCTAATCTGGATGTGGCCTAGTCAGTCAAGATATCCATTACAACGAAGTGGGAAGCACTAGAGAATCGATATTTTCAGGAAAACTATTACAACGTTTCCACTTTCTGAATGTGTTGGTCTCTAAATCCACCTAAATTGGTTTGCCTCGGAGCATGAAATATAATCATGCTGGATGAACAAAAATTACCAAAGGAAATACACAGGATCTTTGACAAGTTTTTTCACGTTTTCTAGTAGTAAGCTTTTAGAGTGAGGTTGGTGGAGACTGACCAATTCGCCTGCGGATATGGTTCATTGGATAAGGAAACGCAAAATGAATTCTGCCCCACAAGTGTTTCTTTACTTCAACTTGTTTAATTAGAACACAATTTATTTGATACCCAACTGATTTCGAGCGGCCTGGCTAAACAGTGAAGTACCTGCAGAAGTCGTGAATATGATTGGAGCAGGTTATAGCTACTGAATTTTTTGCATGGATATTGCCACTTTGAACAACTCACTGTGGCTGAACGCAACAGAAACAATCGGGTTAGATGATGGATTGTGCACATTCCAGTCACCACAAAGCAATTCGATGTAAGGATACTTGGGGACAAAAAGTATAGAGAGTAATATAAGCAAATCAAACCTGTCAGCCGGGGTGTGCGCAACTCCTCTGAATTCTTTAACACTTTCGAAACATTTTCACCGAGATAAGCCAAAACGACCTGATCAAAATGGTTTCAGTGCGGTAAAAATAAAACCCAATAGGTAGTTCATTCTTTCATGGAAGCATGACTGCATATAGCAATATTTTCATGGTTCCAAACCACAAAACCTTAGCTGGTCAATTGTGAGCCATCTATTAAATTTCACGTCTTCTTTTATCCCTTAACTTTTTACTTCCTTTAATAATGAAATAGGAATGCAAATCATTTTTAGGTAGGGCGCCTCAGTCAACAGAGTGCTGCCAAAAGGAAAGTTGACCGGGAGTGGGAAGATTCGAGCTCAAGACCTCGTCCATTTTACCGCAGCTTCTATCAAATCTGGGTAGTACGACCCTGGAGCCGTAGTCCAAGGCTTCCAAACTGTAGTTCACAGTTCAAACTCTATGGTTTTTCCTTTAACCTTTGCACACACTGCTCTCATACAGAAGGTTCAGTTACAATTCATCAAGTTGGACTGCCTGTGGCCTTTGTATGACATCCGATAATCGACTAAAGATGGAGCATACACAACAGCGGGTCGGTCCTATCATATGGCTCACAAGCATGGCCGTTGAGGACGGAAGACATGCAAGAACTGATGGTGTTTGAACACCACTGCTGGCCAGTCGATGAAATGGTAAAGGGGTATGAAAAATTTAATCGATTAAGTGGTACCAGTAATTCAAGTTAGATTACCGGGTTGCGGCCGAAGAGGATGGCCAACTCAATGGTTGGAGACGAGAAGTGACACGGCTCAATAGCGCAGTCAGTAGCGTTTTGCATTCAAAATGTTTACGTTTATGTGGCGTTATTCAACTGTTCATCGATCTCCTTCTCTTTTCGGTAGATGGTGTTGTCAATTTGCAACCAAACCCAAAGTACGTCTCAGCTAGTAGTTGCAAAAATGGGTTGAGCACAGACTTGTATCCATCTTTCTCAGTGTGTGACGAAGAATCTTTGGTTGAATCACGGACTTCTTACGGAAGTTCATTTGTGTAGAAGATAGCGTGTGTCTATGCCAAACCCAGTGACTAGTGGGCGCTATGTTATGCAAAGCTCCATTTCCGTAGGTAGACAGGAATCAAATGGAAAACACCGGTGGCCATAATGGTCAGATCAAAATCGTTTGTCCTTTGTTTGAGCCCAGTTTTGAGCATGACGGATGTGCACTGCAAATCATTCCCATAAGAACAAAACAGCTATGGTTCACAGTGATAAATTAAATCCAGACGCGGTATAGTAAATAATTTCATTGGCAAGTCACTTACTAAGCCAATCAAAAAGTCACCGTTATCAGTCGTATATCATTCCTTCCAAAAACCTAACTTATCATCTAAATAAAATATCATCCAATTTCCGATGCTTAATTACGTGGAGCAACGGCTTACGAACGTTTTGGAGTACCGGAAGTCAGTACCGCGCACGGCTTTTGTCTGTACTGAATTTAGCAAAAATGGTTGGAATTGTTAATTCAGTTATGGGAGGCAAAACATAACCAGCATCACAAAGAAATTATTCAAAATCTGTCCCAAATGATAGAAGAATTAACTAGGAGATTATTTTCTCGACAGCAAACAATTGCGGACACTTGTGAAATATCTTTATTTTCGTGTAATTAGTCTACCTGAGTTGATTCTGAGGCAAACACGGAAAACTACCGCGATTTCCATTCTAAACAAACCATAAAATGAGCTTCTTCACAGGTCAAACTTGATTTCTGCTCTGTCCGATCCAGCTGAAGCTCGTTGGTAAACAATGCCGATATTTAAGAAGATGCGATCAGATACATCTACCAGGGAGTCTCAAGTTAAAGGCATTTAAGTTGTCATTTCTTCTGCTACAAAGGAGACTCCGAGTAAGAACTGTCACACACTAATAATCTATAACCAGGGGAAACCCTTAGTGTCTTAGGAAGAAATCAGGAGACGCAGAGTAAATTTGTTACTTAATGTATTAATTTCATCAGCATAGGTTGACGAAAGTATCAACTTCGGTCTAGAAGGTGAATGTTGCATGGGCGAGGAGATTCACCAAGCCGAGCCGGGTTTAAGTTCTCCAGTCGGAATATACCACATTGTAAATGAAGCAGGCACGGGATGCGGGCCCATTCTCGGAGCTGACCCGATCCACACCTGCATTTCAACTCTGTTTTTCTTAGTGCATCGCGCCAAACGTGGCAACCCGTTAAACACCATTTCTGATACAGATCTTGATACAAGCCCAGAAACAGAGTCTGTCTAGCTGATATCTCATGGCCTGGTCTTCCGTCAGCTGCGCGCCTCCCTTGACTACATGCGGTAAAATTGTACCATCGTCATTTTGTTGTTTTCTTGCGGGATTTATGGTTTCCTTATGACCTCCGCTCACCACCACAATCGGTCACAATTACTGTTGTTTAAAAACCCTATTAGTTCTCATGATGGGTCGGGATCATGCGTTGTACTTGAAAGACCTTCCTATCCGTCCGGAAGAAGCATTCGTGCTGGCAAGCAGGCAGCTCTCGAATGCACTGCATTGGCCAGAATGACCATTTTGACATTGTTGATTGCTAACATTAGATCTATGTTTACCAAAATGTCGGACCTGCCCCTCGCGCTTCAACCACCGATCCATCTTTAAACTTGTGTCATCTGTGCACAAGAATCGCGGCTGAACTCGGATATCACTGATTTACTCGTGTCGATGGACAGCTTCAGATCTCACCTGGAGAACAGAATTTCGAACAAAAAGAAGACTGAAGGTGGTGTGGTAACACACATAAACTTATTCTGGTCTGGCAAGAACGAAATTATTTATACGTACTCCCTATGTGGAACTGACGGTCTCGTAATACAATGTCATCATAACAAATCTGTGCTTTGCCACTTTTACCCCACAACACAATATCACATGTTTTCAACTCGTTTCTAGCATTTACTGCCTTTCTTTTTCAAGACAAACTGAATATCATTGTAGGCAAATTCAATCATGCATCAGCCCTACCACTGATTCTGTTCGATTTAATTGACCTCTGCATTTCTCACACCAAAAGCAGCAACATCATAGAGGGTTCTTACCAACCATCTTGATTTGTTTTCCCTGAAACGATGTGCTTTTATCTCAAGTAGTGGTAACTGTCTGCTTTTCATAAGGCCCACCCTTTTATTACTTCAAGCAAACAAATCAAATCCAAATTGGCCTCCGTAGTATTTCGCACAACGAGCGTAGTCTTCTTCAGGAATCTCCTTCAGATACATCTGCATCTTTCGCTTTTGAACTGCTGCTGCATGACAATTTTAGACTTCTCACAGAGACGACCAATGCGATATTTGATATCTGCTGTTCCTTAGAAACTCTATTAGTTTTAAATGATCGTGTCTCCTCCCAGATACTGAAATTTCTATGAAGACGCAAGGAGCACTTCTGCAAACCTCGTAAGAACTCATGCGTGCGGCATATTTCCAACCTAACAAAAGCTGAAATCAAACGGATCGATACGACTTTCGCTAGCCAATTCTTGAGTGGTAGTAACAAGCGATTGCCATAGCTAGGCATTGTGTGGGAAAAAATAGACAAGTGAAATGTTCTGCGGATGTCGATAGCATTGATCAGGCTTTCATTTATACTCCAGTCATATTTGCTTAGAGCGCTGATATGACAATTACATGTTCTTCTAGGGCAGTGGTGATTCAGTTTCTCCGCACCAGTAAAATTATCACAGGTGTTGGTCATGATAGTTTGTTTTCAGCCGTTTTAAGGTAAGGTGTTGTGGCCCTTACGGATACGTTCACTTCTTTGATTAACACATCATCAGGCATGCCCTCTATCTCTGACTGCCGGAGTCTCGTCACTATTTTCCCACCCAAAATATAGCAGTTATATTGCCTTAGCTAAATGCTTTCGTCCCATTGCCTTTACATCTTCTGTCTTTAAATGTACAGAGCTTGCTGTGCTTAAACGCCTACGTCCCTTTACAAATCACCCTGACGGCCCCTTTCAATTCGTTCATAAATCTAGCAGGTCCACTTTAGACACCCTAGCGTCCCTTATTCATCACATTTGTAAGTCAGTAGACGCATCAACTAAATCTGTACGTAGCGCCTTTCTGGACTATTCGTCGGGTTCCGATTCATTCCCACATTCTCTTCTTTTTTGCAAGCTGGAAATATTTGGTTGTCCCAGGCCACTGTTAGCATGGCTGCCTGCTTACCTTGCTCACCGAACTTAGTGCGCATGACTTGGTGGTGAAACTTCGAAACCACTGGTTAACAACTCGGGCATGTTTTCGGGTGCTGTTCTTTTCCCGTATTTCTTTTCTGCGTACATCAGTGACTTATCAACTAGCTCCCCCTGTTGTCTGTTTAAGTATGCTGATGATGTTACCCTCTCTCAAGCCGTTTCTAACAATGATGAATTTCAAGGTTTTTCCAAAAACTTTTATTCTGTCTACATTTACTCTGCACAAGTTGGCTTAAATTTCAGTATGTTTAGAATGTCTGTTCTCTCTCTCTCGATCACCCTACCGATCTGAACCGACTTCCATCCACTCAGAAACACTTACTACCGTTCATTCTGTGAAATATCTAAGGATAATTATTGATAGAAAGCTTAAGTGGACTTATCACATTTCTCTCTGTGCAAAGAATCTCCGACGATTGTCATTTCAAGTCAGAAAGTTTTGACACTGTAAGGTAAAACAAAACACAACCTGCCGTTTCATATATAAATGTTTTTCAAACCATCTTTACTGCTCTCTGGTTCGCTTTGTGAGCTTCTACCAAAAACAAAATTTCTTCTTTGTGAGTTACCAATTACTAGCCGTGTGTCTTTCATATCACCAAGGAGGCTGTCCAATGATCTATGTGATCAGTACTTATCCACATGTGAAAAATTTTCTTACAAAATAATTTAGATCCCGCACATCGTTTGCATAATGATTTTTCAAAGTGCCGCTCATAATTCAACACAATCCATTTTTGTTCCATACCCCCTAGAATTAATATCCACGGGTAATCCAATGTTTCACATTTAGCATGCAATTTGACGAACCTTGACCGAGTTTCAGCTGGCTTCCTGAGGAACCAGATATTAATCTGTTCATATTATTTATCAGCGAGTTTATTTTCGTAAAGTGATGACTGTGACTACTTTCTTATTTTCCTCCAGAACTCTGGACTGAAATGCTGCGTTTATGTAAACAAAAGTCTGTACAATATAACTACAATTCTCTGATTGTTTTTCACCATTGACACGTATCGCCGAACGACCCCATCGACTACTGTTCTAAAGTTCCACCCTGTGCACTACGGTCCGCAGGATGGTAAAGCTGCGATTAGCATTGGCATGTACCCTATGTTTATGATTGAATCACAAAGAACCGTACTGAATCGGACGTTTGCTGTTCTGGATTGTGATTTGCCTAACAGAATAACTGCTCCGACCGAGTAACGCATACGCATCGTGTCTAACGATAATAAACCCAAACGTTAAAAGTGGATACAAAATAGATACCTCCGTGACAGGCTAACCAGTAGGAGGTGAAATCTAACTGAAGTTCTTTAATGATTTGAACATGTAGGGCTTGAGACCACTCGAACCTGGATAGACGGATATAGATCTCTAAGCTCTTGGTAAGCTTAATATTTAAAAATGGGACTTCATATAGGAACTGGAAAAAATAACTATGCAATAACGAAAACAAAATAGACTAATTTCTAGCAAACAAAGCCGAGCTTGATCAGAAAAGGCTACTAAGAATATCACACTTTTGAGGGAAGGAGAGAGTCAAACTAAATTAATTTCATTAGCTGACTAAGTTATCAATGTCTGAATAGACTAGGTTCTCGGAAACGTTCACAGTCAAAATGCAGTCATATGTGGCTGACATTGGTGTTGATGCGCCGGATCGAGTGATGGAAAACAAATTTTACAGAGGATTTATTTTGACCATCCTCACTGAACCGTAATCCCGTTTTAGCATGCCTCTAGCATGAAAACAATTTATGGTTCGCTGAGTTCCAGTAGGTTTCAATAGAAAAATGAATGACCATGCAGCACCCAGATTCTATTAACAATCGAATATCAAGCATACAGCAAATAATTGTTATATCCTTGTTAGGAGACCCCATTAGTGCATACAGATCGTGCTCAAATCTGAGGCCAGCTCAAGACGCACCACTTATCGTCAACCGGGGATTGTTTTCATGGTTTTCAATCGTGAACTGGTTGCAAACAGGGTATAATAGTTTACGTCGTAAATTACCTAACTTTGTGGAACACTGTCACATATAAAGAAACGGTCCTACAGGAGAAGCCTGGTTGATTTTTGTAGCTTTTATGACTGGAGGGTTTTAAGGAACGTATAATTGGCCGACGATTTGAAAACAGCTTATCGGCAGCTTTTGTGACCTTGTGTTTGATTCTTTTACTTTCTCCTTAAAAATGAAAAGCAACTGAACAAGATTGGGCAAAGGTAATGGGCGCAAGGAAAACCCCACCCGTCCTAACTTCGGTTTAGATAAATTACAAATGCAAACACATCCAAATACAGCATTCTTAGTGTTTCGATACAGTTCAAAATCTAGATTGGCACAAAAATGATGCAAGAATGGCGTGGCATCTCGTTACTAACTGCAGAACATAACAGATGTTCAAATTCGAGCCGCAAAATAACTTTTTACCAATCCGCGCTTGTGCGTCTGCCTCAGTGACGCGACGGAGACTGAATTTTGGTTCGCGCAACCGGCATGTTTGATCAAACCAGCGTAATAACTAAGACAAGACAAGTTCTGAAACACTAGTATTAAAGTACAGCATTCGTCAAAGTACAATGCTTGTTGAGTTAAAACTGACACCAAAATGTTAATCAATGTGAACGGACGAGGAAAGAAAATGCTAGGGACTATCTCAAATAGCAAATTGGTTCAAACCAAAATTGCGCCTGGCATTGTGCATCAGTATTGTATGGGAAAAGGTATTCCAAAAACCAATGAGAAGATATTTTGATGGAAAACTTAGTTACCGAAAGTTACTCTGGAGTAATCGAGAAATTGTCAGGTCATCAACGATCTAAAGGTAAATCTAGGATAAATGCGCTTGCCACCTAGATGAGCAAAGATTTCCATCGACTTTTATAGGAAATCCATGGGTCATCGCTATTCGAAAAACAGGAAAAACTCTTTCGCGCCATATAACTTCAAAATCATATGGAAATGTCACACTGAGTTTTCAGTCATTAGCAAATCCTCATTATTACAGAGGTCATTAGTCGATTCTATCTCCCATTCGGTATCTCTATTCCCTCACGACTCTGTCCTGAACAGATAAATCAAGCGGAGAGCAAAATTTTCTTCATATCCTTGTTCTCTGACCAATTTATTATCCACTGATGGATTCTGGTGGTTGACAACTGATTTTCTCTTGTACATATTTTATTCCGCTTATCAACCAAAGTATCAATCTTATGTCACAGCAATTGAGACGGCTTCTGACTAGAAAATTTGATGCGACGATTCACTACCCACTACGTTTACAGATGGGAGACCTAAAATCAACAGACCGTCAACACTGATGAAAAAACAGTAAAATTTGCCAGCCTACAAAAATTTAATTGAATGGAGACTAAGCTAAACTGAAACTCTCTGAGTCCATGATTTGGAGGATGGCATAAAATGGTAGTCAGAATGGCTAACGGCAACGCCCGTTGAACATTCTAAATCGACAGAATTATAGTAATAACTGAAGTTTAACTGTAGCAGAACAATGTGCCTTGAATAAATCTGCATAGAAAGTGACTGCAAACCACCATAACGATTTATAAATCGAACTTATTGAACGTGACAAATCTGTTGTGTACTTTAGTTTTATCTTACGTAGAATGCTTGCCACAGAGTACCTTGCATCCTATTGTTGAGCAGTTATGTTAACAGCAAACTTCGCATAGAAGGTCCATGTACAGAGGGACAAAACAAATTAATGAAATGTCATCTGTTGTAGAACAGGGGATAAAACATAACAACATTGCCAAACATTTTATTTCGGAAGATTTGCGCACGCTGAACGATGTCAAACGTCTAAGACCAAATTATTTCTACGTGAAAGCTGTTTATTTTCTAGGTCAACCATTTACGGCATCTTTCATCCTCAGTCCTGCTCTACATTTCTGGCTCGCAAGTGCCAAATGGTCCGCAAAACGTCAGAGATTGAACTGCGTAATTAAAATTGATCGAAATCGGACATTGTCATTCCAATAATACCACTGGCAAGATACACACCCGGTTTTTCTAACGGCGACAACCGATGCTTATTGATTAGAAGTGAAATGGATTTCTTTGATCGATGCAAACGATTTCTTAGTGCAAGTGACTAAGTGTGTTTACAATGACGGGTAATTTCGACGTAATATCCCCGAAATCTAAGATGTTTCCAGTCTTTAAAATTCAAAGACAAACCTTCTGGACAGCTTCCTTATAAAAGTATGCAGTTGGCGGGCGAAAACTTTATAGTTAATGCTTTTATTCCATTGTCAGGGTTTGTCAAAGCAAAGGAGAAACGTGAACCTACCTGCAATGGCCAGAGTGTTTTGATGACTTACTTCGTGTTGAGCATATTATCCAATGGCTATCATCTGAAAAAAGCTAAATTGGACTCAAATGGAAACGTAGATTACATCCAGAAGGATTTATACGTTTGAACTTCACAGCTGCAAAGACCTATGTTGCCGAAACAGCCCTATTGATCCCAAGTGACTGTAGGTTCCAAATACCACCTTCTTATGATGAATTATCTAACTATTCCAATCACACACAACCTGGTCCTGTCGTTGACTATAAGCTCTCAATTGAGTTTCTTGCAGAAAGCTATGGATTGTCGAATAACCATTCACGTTTCTGATAGCCCACTAGTAGTACACTCCAAAATGCGCTGCTTTTAAGTAGATTAGGTGGATTTCCTGAAGATTTTCAATGTCTGTAGATAATCAGGTAGTGTGTACCCAGTATCTGGCTAAACCATTAGTATCATTTCTTGCTCATTTCCTTAATCAGATTAGATAACATGTCAAGATCTTTTAGTCAGGCACCATTTTAAATAAAAATACTCGATAATTTCCCTGATACTCTCCAAATCTCATTCAACTGGGGTAATAATACACAGTAGAAAACTGAATTGGTTTCAAAAATGATTCATTATTTTGCATTGCTGTTCACTAATGTTCCACAGATATCTAAGTAATAATCTGGGATTTGCATTCAAGGGTTATCTAACTGTGACTGGAATTTCTCTCAAGAATTTATTTGTTGGTAGGTGTCTGTGTCTCTTGGGAGTGGATAAAAATTGAACGAAATTCCCAATCTGCTTAATTTTTGTTTGCAACCAACTCATGTTCCATTATTTCCATCAAAAATAGACAACGAATTGAAAACGAATGTAGACCTGCATGAATGGCGATTCATAGGTGCTCGTGTGCATAAATGTACACGCCTGTTTATGTGCATATACAACCAGTGGTTTATATCTTATCAATTAAATAAGACCAAACGGAACTGACAAAATATTTGAGTTTACATTTTTGTTGGTTATGTCATCTGTGCAATACAATACATTTATTCCGATAAAAAAATATTCAAGGTCATGGCAAGAAAGCAAAAACTGGTGATGAGCACTATCGAGAAACTAGTCTAAATTATGCAGTGTTTCATGTTAATCCTCCAATATTCTCGCAAAGTCACCGCATACTGTTGAGGATATAACTATATTTTTTGAGTAGTGCCCTCATATAAATGAGTTTGTTGAACTAAACTCATTACTGAAGGCCAACCAATAAATATTGAGTAAATTTCCTATCAGTCACTGGACAAACATTGGCTCGACTCAAATGTTTCTGCTCAGAAGAAAATGTTGGTCAAAAGAGCAACTGGGTTACATGCGTACCAATTAGATAACCAGTATTCTATTTTATCTCCTTATTAATGACCAAAGCAAAATTCGTTGCAAAAGAATTTTGGATGCAGGTTAGGCACAATTTTTCCAAAAGACAGCATTCCCCTTTGCGACCAACAAGGGCACTTGATAATCGAAAAGGGATACAGTCAGCGTTATTTTCATATTTCAATGCTTGTTTCTTTTTCTTGTTTTACCTGTCAACTACTCACCTTATGTTCTTATCTCAAAAGTCAAACAGTAAAAATTGGTGGTTACTTTTATGACTTGTGTCAAAACAACACTAATCTTGTGGCATAGATTAAGATAAGCCAGTAAGCGTTTCTTGCTAAGTTTTTGCTGTTGAAAAGAAACATGAATGTGAGTATTGGTGGGTTCTATAGTTTCAGTGACAAATCAGTTGATTAAAAACCGACAAACATGGGAAAAATCACTGAAAGCAAATGAATAAAAAGAATAAATGGCGTTACAATAATGTTAAAAAACCTCCACATCTATATCCAAAACACTAAGAATGAATGAGGACATTTCCTTCTCACTTCACATGTGGATGCATTAAAGAAGTGAAACACCCTCATGGTTCTGTGGTTTTTGCCGCTCACCAGGCGTGCTTACCCGGCACTCATCTGTCCAAGCATACCCTGCCTGATCTACGAAAAACTTCCGAATAACTATGGTAATACTAGTAAGTGAACCAAGCATTCATTTTTGTTACTAATAATACGAATGAGATTCTAGCAAAAACTGTAGTTGCAATTCACAATTGTGGACTAGCCACTTCAAAATTCAAACTGATAACAACAAAACATGCCAAGACGAAACATAATCAGACCAACACCAGAGGTTGCTGTACAAATCTAGCAAACGGGAAACGAATATATGGCTAACAATCAATGAGCATCCTTAATACCTTGAGGCAATTATTATCAGTCTAGTCACATCGCCATTACGGCAATCCAAGGCAGGATTATGGTCAAACTATAAACTACAAAGCATTTAGATACAGAAAACATTCTACGAAGTAGTCAAATATCATAGAAAACTATCTCGTTCCTGTCTATCAGAGAATAAGATATGAGTCATATTGCTTAGTAGCATTCCCCGTTTCCCTTCATCCTTCTGACAAACGGCTCTTCTGTGTTTTTTACAAATTTGATCAATTTTGTAAAACAAATGTTAGATGTGAATTAAAACCGCTTTTAACTGCATTGTTAGACAAAGCTTTTTAGTGATAACAGCAACAAAAACAGAATTTCGAGTGAAATCACACCTCATTGAGTCTTTCATAAGAAAAGAGGGAATCCCACTAATCTTGACTATTTTTACTGGTGAGGAAGCATCGATTGCCTCTCCAATCACTTTTTAGTTACATCTTACATGAAACCAGCGTGATAAAATTGTCCTAAAACTTAGAGTCCCCATCAGTTACATTCCAGTTTTAACGTATTAATATTATTTACTTGGATCATATTAATCTTTGGACAATTTCTGATTTACCCTTCATTTCAACCGAGAGGTTTTCACTGGCAATATGCGTCATCTTCTAGGCTGTTTTACCAAGTCACAACACTCAAGGAGAAATGTCGCAAAATATTGAAATCAGAAAAGCAACAATTTACCTTATAACAAATATGTATAATGTGCTTCTAAGCGGTCGCTTTAAGATTTATGTCCACTCTAGGGACTGAAACTTAATGATAAAGATCAGATAAGGCAGACTGAACCATTCTAGGCAGCACATGTCACTGTAATCTTAACTAATAACTGCAGTCGAAGAAAACCATCTTTTTAATTTATAATTAAATCCTCACCAATAATTAAAATTGTGCTTCATGATACCTGAAAATTTATCCGTCAACAAATCGTCACTTTCTCATCACGTTTCCTTATGAATCGATTCCTCAAAATTGCAAGCACGATTAAAAATGCATTACAACTGTAAAACAAGTCAGCTCTTCGACCAGTGCATTTGCGTTTATAAACCTGAAGTCATGTAGACCAAACCGTTTTTTAAAAATTACCTAGTCGTGTTTACTGGACTTCCACTTTTATTCAACTTTAGGTCACTTCAGCCTATTGCATAAATCACTTTAAAATGAAATCAAAGTAATTCAGATATTTTAATGAGTGGTGTTATGCTGGTATTTGACGAGTAAAGACTACTTTGCCGCTTTCATTTTCAACGTCATTAAGTATCAAAATTTCATCCTCTATTTTGAGAAAAACCACAAACAGATACTAGGAGGCTTCAAACTGCCAGCACTGAAGTTTTGCTAATAAACCGAGAAAACTAACATCCTCCTTGAATTTGGCATTCACAGCCTAATCATAAAGGTTTAGTCAACCACTATTTCGGTTACATCATTTGTATGCTGTTTACCGTGATAACATTTAGCTACCCAGTTTTATTTTGAATGGTTGATTTCATCTATAAACCAGACATTCACAAAGTATGAACACAACGTAGTAAGAAAACAAGTTATTCGAAATGAAATAATGGCATACAAACACCGTGAAATGTTTACTTTTATTGTGCTTATCAAAAATTTTCTTAATCAAACACTGCTGCTCAATTTTACAGACTATGCTTGATCAAGATGCGGCAGATAGCCACGGAACCAAGGACAAGCGACATTCTGGTGCTGCACACTGTTGTCTAACAACAATATTGCATTATCGTAAAATCACGCTAGATAGTCATCGGTAAAAATTCTAGGCTCGCTCAATAATCAACTATGGACAGCTTCCGAGTTGTTTAAATATTTTTTGGCCCAATGACAATAAGCATCTTTTACCTTGAAAATAAGGTTAGCTAAATCCAGGGAAGGTTTACAAATTTCCTATGGTCCTTTGAGTCTTTCTGCCCGGTTTTTGCAATGCCACTTTGAAGCTTATTCCTCTATCCATTGTTCTACTTCTTACGCTTATCTGCCCCAAAATTTTTATTAGCATAGTGGGCCGTAATGACAATGAACCACCTCGTCTCCCTATGTTCATATTTTATTCGTGCTATAAAAATTATAATAATGAATAGCCTAGTAATTCACTAGGTTAAACGTTCCACATAGTCTTGACTACAATTACGCGGGGACCATACGCCTTGTTGAACTTCATCCAATATTAGCTGTTAAGGCTTTTCGTGAACTGCTAGTAACTCTGATGGTTATATGCAACCTAACTGGCCCCAAGAGTTGGAAAACTCCGTAGCTTTTTTCGCTGTATCGGTTTTAATCCTGCGAAGATTATTGTTTCTCTTTCGTACACTTACAGAAAAAAGTTAACAGAAATGTAGCTGGAGAGATATAAAAACATTTTAGCCATTTTTATGAAACAGCTGACCATATTTTATGAATGCATTGTTGCCGAATTTCATTTGATTTAGAGGAAATTACTTAAATTTCACATCGGTGCTGATCCCAAACCATAAGTGAAATCCACATATTTTTAAAACCGCCCCATTTGATTTTTAATTCTCACTTGTATTTATGCTAAATTATAGATGGAACAATGACTACAACTAAAAGATTTTAAGCTAATCGATGTACCTTAAATATGACCTTTCTTCAAGAACGCCCTGGAAAATATCACCTCAGGAGCAGCTTAACGGTTAAGGTCTTATGGCCGTTCTCACATATTTGGCAGAAATGAAGAAGCCTTGAGGAGTCTTTCAACATTTTTGCCCGTTTTAACTGGAAGTGGATAAGGAAGCATAAATCTGTAGTGCAATTTGGTAATAAGTCATATGTGGCAATAAACCAGCGGACAAAATATTCCGCCTGAGCACTGAGACGTTTATGTAGGTGTAGTTTCAAAATGATTGGTCCTGAGCAGCAGGGGACAACGAAAACGGTTGAAACTTTGTTTGTTCTAAAGTTAAACTTTGATACCATTGATGGCTAGAAACGTCGTAAGCATCAAATGTTTTGATTCATTCCTCTTCAGAGAAAATATACTTGTTCACGATGACAAATAAACTAGATTTATGGGAAAATAACTTCACTGTAGACTTTATCACACGTGAAAAAGTTGCAGAACATTCACATTTCATTTACTTCTGCTTTGTTACATCTTGATCATTTTATCAAATTAGGTTAGACATGTTTAAGCTAAATACGTGCAATCAGGATTTCATAAGTAACCTGCTTACAATATTTTTAACTGTGCTTTAAAAATATGTAAACTTCACTACCTTTAAGAAGGAGTCGATATGATTTTCACTAAAATCTTAGTTAAGAAAACTTTAGTACAACCTTGGCCTCTAGTTTTTTGTTCTGACAATGAGTGTCTTCTTTAAACCGCCAATACAATCTAAAGATTGCTAATGACATTTGCGTCTTTCTGAACGTTCTACAATTATAGTTTACATTTTGGAAAATTTGGGTTTTGTTACCCAAACAGTTTAAACAGAATATCTGCAATTTTATCTAGAGGTGTTTTACTACTTATATGCAGTCAAGCATATCACTATGCTGCCTACAGCCAAAAAATGTGGCTGATATCAGCAATTGATAAGCAGTTATTAACATGTAATTACAAACGTCTACGAAAACCAAATATTTCGTTTGACAAAAACTTGCAACCGCTATTTCAAATGAGCCTAAAACGTGTGACAGCTTCAAAGAATAGTACTTACTTTTACACTTGTATCCTTGATGGAAAAGTCCATACAAAAGAGAGCCACAATGATCACAAAACGTCGGACTTGTATATGTGCATATTGTGAATTGATGTTTATTCTGGTACTGTAAACCAGCAAGCTCGTTGAATGTACATAACCTACATCTGAGTCGGGACCTGTATCAGCCCCAGGACATTGGAAATTCACCAACTCGAAGCACCGTTTATGCACAGTAAATTGGCATATATTGCACTGGACACCCTGGATTCCTAAGCCCCTATTATAGAGGTATATATAAACGTAACATTTATTACCAAATAAAATCCTTGCAATGACCACAAAAGGTGAACTGTTTTAAAAATCGAGCGGCAAATTCGTGACCCTTAACAACGGTTACATTCTTTTGACGCAAAGCTCCTCGACGCGCGAATGCACGGCGATTTGACACTTCCAAGTTGTTGGTATTAGCTGACATAGGAACACAATCATAACAGTGCCAAGACCTTGACGACCTTGACAGATTCAGCGGATCCCACTAAACACATTTCAGTTCAGTTCAGTTTTCACAAAAATGTTCTAGCTCGCGCGATTAAAGTACTCAGAATTCTTCTGATAGTACGCCCTCCTTTTGGTCATCGAACTCCTCCAAGTCAAGTTCAGTGCGCCTCGCTAAAAGAACTTCATGCAGAATATCTCAACTCATCTTGACGGCCAGAGATACTGTGGTTCACGACTGTTCGTAGTTCAAGTCAAGGATGTTGGAATTTGCAGTGGGACGCTACCATCGCGCTATCTACTATCGTCTTACCTTGAAATACGCCTTCTCAATTGCAGTGCGGCGCCTGCCTACACTAAACCACTTTCGGTATAGTTTTCAAGTGCCTTGTCAGTCAGTTCCACATAACTAGGACAATGTTACAAATGATAGACAACCTAATCAATAGCTAATATCGGGTTCTGGAAGCTTCCTCTCCTGACCACGTCAGCGGGAGTCTAGGTGCCGCTAAAAAGCCGTATGGGCTGAGACTGGACAAGCCGTCTACGATCTTTGAAGTCTCCGCTAGTTCAACCCGTCCTTCTGTACAAAGAGAAAAGATTTAAGTAAAAAAAACGCTGATTTTGTGACTTGCAGCCATGCTCATTACCACTTGGCGCGGCTAATCGCCACGCCTGTTCGAGGCAAGCAGCGCCCATTCGGAGGAGAGGTTGAGCCCTGCACACAATATTCCAGGCGATGCCTTATTATGGCCCTATAAACGGGCAGGAATATATTTGATTTTTACCAATGCAAAACAGACTTATACCTAAGCAGTTTCCTTGTAGCCTTTGAATTTACCGCAACGCACTGGCTCCTTTCTTATGGAGTTCGGCCTAACGTTTATTCCAAGTTCCTTCACTCTCATGGCGGCGTTCACAGTGAACAGAAAATGGTCATCTGCTGCTGTAAGACTATCGGTACTCCGGGATAGCAGATAGCTTTGATGGGGCCTGGGGCCAGTTCCACTTATGAGCCCAATCTTAAATGAATAATTAATCCGCGAAATTCCTTGTCCATAGACACTGTCATCGTGGCTTCGTTGAAAAAGAAAAAGCTGATCACTCACAGGGCCCAAGGTTGATGATTGCTGAAGACCAGGAACAAAGGCGACCCAAACGCCAACTTGGCGGGAAGATGCTCGTGACTTCAGGCTTGGCTGAACTTCTGTTCACTAACCTGACGTAAAATGTCTTAGGATCACCAACACCCACCAGTATATATGAACTCAGACAACGAATGACGACGATTCACTGAATAAAAGCACTTCTGAGGTCAATTTGACACAACGAAACCAGCTGACTCGCATCCAGTCTTCCGGTGATATCGTCCAATACGCACAAGTGGTTGCCGAGAAAAGAACTAATTTTTACGAAGCCTCGCTCAGCTGGGAATACCACTGAGTTGACAGCTAACTGTCAGCAGATGTGGGGCCGCAGTATCTTTTCCACCACTCTTCGTGGAATGATGGTCAAGTCTACTAACATGGAGATTCCCACTAAGCTCAGAATTCAATTACATAGGGCTACAACCGCTGAATTGCTCAATAATTCAGTATTTCGAATTAGTCCATACTGCCGTGAAATAATTTAGACACCGGGCAATCGACGACTCCTGTTGTAGTTTGATGATGCCCCTGGTGAATATAAGTTAGGCAAGCAGACTTGTCTATTTTCAATCCTCTCTGCAACTGCTCACGTAAATATTCCCCATTTTTCAACAGGACTCTCGTGAGCCGCGATTGGTCATCTAGCAGCAGGGCTGCTCGTTCTCCAGTTCACCAACTTTGTGGATGCTGCCAAAGTAGTTCGCTGTTGAGTCTGCTTTGCTGTGGTCATCCGTGACGACCTGAAAGCTGTAATAGGCCAATACCGCCCTTAAACTATGGTCCGTTCGGTTTTCACGGTAAGTTTTGGCTCTTGCCAGAACCGTACTTCGGTTGTGCTTTCAAATCTCCTGCAAGCAGTCTATTGGGCCCCTACAAGATAAACTGTGACGGAATGCTCCATCTAACACTGACGCACGGGGATATTATGGGTCACATGTGTTCGCTGTTCAAGTCATGGATGGTGATAGTGTAATCAAACGCTTACTAGCACACGACTATTTGCCGGATCATACCATGACATTTAAATAGGTGAGGCCTGTGAACTTTACGGAAGCTGGAATTTGTGCCAGTTATGCCCACGCCTTTACTTTATTTCAGTATACCTGAAGCAAGTTACAGGTGATCCAAGGGATTGAAAGTGCCCAGATTCCTTTCGACGTTATGTACAGGAAGCGACATTCGTCCTCGCGATTTTTAACTTCGTATTTCTGGTTCTGGCTTTTCGATGACCGTGTTTCCGCCGCAGGAAGAGAGAATAGAAAAACCCCTGCACTCTCAGATGGAAAGCGGTTGCTACGCCGCCACCCGCAACAAGTTTGCAATGTCACAAACAACCTAAGTGTCGTTTGAGTTAAGACATTTGCATCAACGGTGCTACCAGACAGTTGGTTTCATCCAGTTAGCATTCTTTTAGCAGAAAAATGTGCTACAGACTTCGGCCAGAGGAGACGCTTTATGGTTTGCCTCCAAGTTTACCTAGTACTGCAGCGAAGGCCGCCGTCGAAGAATTTCACTGGGGTCCTTTAAACTTGTGAGTGCCTGATGGATCCCTTAACCCTTTGGGGTTAATAATAGTAATACAGCGGTTTCTCACACTACGCGTCCCATGCTCAAGATCAGGTCAGTGGGTACGGGGGTGGTACAGAAGACTCGTGAGTTGAGACACTTGCAATTTCGGCGGCAATAAAATGATCGAATGGACGCATGCGGCTGAAATTAAATAAAAATGGGGAGATCAATGGGAATGAAAGCGGACTAATTGAGAGGCATGAACGTCTGTTCGGAAAAACTGAGCGCATTAATGCAAAGTGTGTGTATATACTTACCGGCCGCAAATTAGCTCTGAGCGGCAGAAGTAAAGAATCCCAGAAATGTTCTCTTGCGCGCTTCAGGGCGTAATGTAAAACCGGAATGAAAACAAAATGGACCCGGAAACACTACGTTTACTATTATTCTAAAAGGCGTGAATAGAAATTAGATTCCTCTAAGTACCTAAGCTAACGACAAAAAAGAAAATAGACGAGAATGCTACAATGCCTCATGGTGATGGGGCAAATGAAAATGAATAAATTGGTAAGGGAACCTGATGTCTGATAAAATTCACGAAGAAATTATGGAGGAAGAAACGGATTGCTCCTGGAGGAGATCTGTGACACTCGCAAGACAGAATTGGGGTGCCGTGATTAAAGTAATTGTTGGCACTACAAGTAATAAACCGTGGATGCATTTACTGTTATGGGATTTTCATAGGTAGGATGGTAACAAGTTAATTGGAAGTGGGGATGGCACACCGAGAATTTGGCGATCGGGTCAGGATGGGCGAGATTTAGGGCTTGTGGAAACAGCCAGCCATAATGTTTGCTCTTTTACTAACCTGATTTTTCACAGGTTCCAGAGAGTAGGCCTGGGACTTGCTACCGGCTAGGCGGCCCAGCCGTGTGACAACAACGGAGGCCGTTTTGGGAACAAGGATCCGGCATCAAAGTTTTATAGAAGTCGGGATCGGTGGGCGGGCGATGGACAGTGCTTTGTGGGAGAACGACGCGTTAGGGACAACCGTGACTGAATCGAAATCCAGGCAGGTTGTGATAAAGGATCTGGAATGGACATCGCGAGGAAGGTACGTCGGGTTGGATTATGGCCGACCAATAGTGCGGCCATACAGCCCCATTCGAAGAAAGATAAAAACAATCTGGAAAGCGCTAGGCGGGGTTCATGGTGAACGACAAGAGAGTAACCGAAAGGGATGAAGGACATCGGGATAAATGGAAAGCCGGAGGGACAGACCCATGGCAATGACACGTCTGCGAGTTGGAAGCTTTCGGCACAGATGTGTGCCAGTTTTGGCCGCTTTCCTTGCTTGGCGCCGCTTTCCTTGCTTGGCGCCGCTTTCCTTGCTTAACGGTCTGTGCCTCCAGAATTTTCCAGTTTTATACTGCCTATTTTGGTATCCAGTCTAGTTTTCATTCATCTCCACTCCGTTAGCGCATCCATACTGACCTTAATTTCTACCATATAATTCTCTTGATTAACGAGTATCCCGGCCAACAGGCGGCGAAAGCCATTGCCCTCCAGCCATATTTTGCGCCCGCGATGCGCACCTCTGACGCACTCAAACATAGTATCACTTGCATTACAGGACTGGTAATGAGCCGCAGAAAAATCTTTGCGAACCATTGTCTAGCTTTGATTTAAAACCCCATGCTCGGGGAATCCCACTGCCTGTTATGATCCTGTGAGCGAAAGCACATTGCATTGTATGTCTGGTTTCCGTTTTCCGTGTCTTCATTGTGCCTTCTTGGCCCAACTTTTTCTTATCTTGCGCATGACTCTCGTATGTCGAGAAATATACATTATCATTATCATTATCATCATTATCATTACATCTAAACTTAAAATAGTTTGAACCATTTTATTTACTCAGTTGGCAAGAAGGTTAATCTTATGTTGTATCCGGGTTACTTTGGCGCATATGATTTTTTGCACCCTGGAATATGGCGAACTGAAATCAAGAAGAACCAAAAGTACAAAATGACTTCATCGGTTGGAAATTACCAAAACGAAGAAAAACGAATGGAGTGGTTCGGCGTCAGCGACATGAAGCAATTCGAGGAATATCGGATGGTGCTATCGCTGGCACAGGTTGCGTATAACTTTATCTATCGGAAACCGCCCAGCCAGACAAACGTGCACATGCTACGGTGGATGAAAACTGACATCTCTCAATTCCGGCAGCATGGTAGTGAATGCGCACATGTGAATGAAAACATTGAAAACACTGCTTGGAATTTGCCGTCCCGCAGGTTCAAATCTGGCTGATGGGGAGCAAACCCGGTCAAAACGATGGCTTATTTCCTGGAAATCCGGGTTCAAATCTTTGTTTTCTTCTGACTGGGGATTGGTTGGACTTGTAATAAAAATTCCAATGGCTATCACGACCACGATTTTCCGCTTATTGGCAGCTTTTTCAAACTGATGTAGGTGGTCTTTTTTCCTGGTGTTCGCAATCCTTAGACTTATCACCGTTTAGTTGTGGTTTGGGCAATGGAAAAGGAAAGCAAAGATAAGCAATCACTTAGGGTAGGACAAGAGACGCTGGAATGCACGTAACTGGAAATGAGAATGAATCCCCTGCAAAGCCTACTTACATTTCTTCGGTTCGTGCATCGTCTTTTGGGCCGGGTGGGTAAATTGAACGTAAAGTATGAAGAAAGGGACAGCTTGCTGTTACCCTGAGGAGTACGAAGACAAACAAGACAGTTAAAGTATAATGCGTGGGAAATGAAAAATGATTTACGGAGAAAGCGGAATCTGAAGCATTCGGGCTCGTTGGAAGGGAGCATCGCATTGCTTCTTTAAAAGAAGGCAATGTGACTAGCTCAGAAGGGTAAGTGGGAAGGTAACAAAACGGGGAGTTGATTAACATGGGACGACAAGTTCTGATCAATGTTATGGTGCCGTTCATTTGTCATATTTGAAGATATCGGATTTACGTTTGATCCTGCGGACTGCGAGATAGAAGGAGACGTTATATTAGGTTTCGGGAGTCGATGGCGGACACGCGAGCGCGGTTTTGAGCCACGGATGTTATTCATTTGGAAGACTTGGGTTAAGCTTGGGCCGGCACTTATGGTAGCTTGAGAATTGGTTTGGTTTTGTATTGGGCTGATGTCTAGATTGATGTGGTGTTTTATGATAACTGCGATGGGTCTGCTATAACTGCATTACCAATACTATCAGAGGCCACAAGAATTCACCTGCTAATAGGAAAAAGCTGCGCGACATTTGGGTGCGATTAGCCCTCACTCCTGAGCTTATTGATAGAAATTAATAAAGCTCGAGTAAGGCAATATTAAACCCTTGACCGTGAGTGATGAAGAAATGGATGTCATCCCTGCAGGGGGACCCCGGATAACCATGGCATTTACATGGTAGTAGAGATCTTTTCTTAATGGAGGACTCCAAGAGCCAATTTCCAAGACTTTAGGTCTTCAATCACAAGTACGAGTGTGAAGTCAAACGTCACAGTAGTGAAAGAGTATAAAATTGTGATATAATCACTAAACCAGAAGCGTGTGCTAAGATAAATGATCTTAAAGATGACATCCATATGGTAGAGGAATGGAAGGGGACCGAGGATGCCGTCCTAATAACCTCACTGTCATCGACGCAGACTCCTGAGAAGCAATCTTTAATAGGACAACTTGAAAGCGGTTAGGAACGTAGCTTGATAAAAATGACAAGAATGGATCTGCTATTCCATAAGCCCCAATTTTGGCCAGAAGTCGGGAGTGGAGAACCCGGCCGACGCTTTTGTGTTGTCGAAAATGATTGTATATATATTGTGGTATATTTCTCGAATACTTCGAGAGGCTTGCTTAGTTGCATGATCCTATGTTGCTGGGTTATTACAAATTACATGGAATAGACAAGTAAACATTTGGGTACGGAATAAAAAGAAATAGCAAACTGGTATTCTGAGAGGAACAACATATTTATATGCACCAATGTTGCGTATCGTAGGCGAAGAGTTCACGTGGAGGATGGCCGCGGGTATCGAGGTGTATCCGCAGCGGCCGGATTTAACGACTCTTTAAAATGGACATCAGTGTTAAACTGCCATGGAGAAGGTCCTCAAAGACCACGAGTGCAAGTTATAAAATAGTCAATAAGGGACAAAGCAGCTGGAGGGAGGCGTAGCGATGGCCAATGGATACCCTGTTTGAAATTGGAAATAAAAAGAACGTCCAGCATCTTACTGTGGATCCTGGAGGCAAGAAAATAGTTGAAAGCCTTTAGAAAATTCGGAAAGACGAAAAGCACTGATGAAGAGGTTTCGATAACCATTATTTAAGGACATGAACATTGGAAACGTCGTCTGCATTGAAGGGAGTGATGATTAATATAGTATGCGTAGAATAATATTTCTGGCGCTGGTAAGCCAGTGTGAAACTGGCTTACTGTTTTGTTTGCTTTTGTGGACCTAGCCGATCGCAAATATTGATATAGCCGTGGTCGCCGAGGGCAAATTTGGGGCGATGTTCGCGGTAGACGGTGGCGGCATCTGGAACAGAGATCTAAGTGTGGGTGCCTTCGTGGCGATTGGGTACCAACGTGGTGGGCATGTTAGCCACGAGCGGGCAGTTCCAGCAGTAAATCAGTGCAGTTAGGAGGTCTGTCCGATCAAAGAATCACAAGTGTTGTGGATCCAATAATGTAGCCTCGATATCTACACGGACTTGCAACAGGTTCATCAGTCTACGTTGGCGACTCATGCAGATTAAAGACAATGCCCACTTAATTGCGGTCCTTGGTGCAGATTGTATTTTTTCGTCCTGGATTAGTTGATTTAAGCCTTGGGTCAGTTCGCTTCAACCAATGGATGTCGGCATTCGGAGTAACTAGGCTCAAGCAAAGCAAGATGGGATGATCGGAAAGCCTTGTTGGAAGCATTTGACTACAGTGTGAGAAGTTAGAAAGGTCATAAGCTATTTTGACGACGTTTCCTATAAGCGCTGGAATTAACGCCTTGTGCTTGATTTGTCGATGCACCTAGGGAGCATGTCAAGAACTCGTTGTTTGTCGTGAAACAATAAGGGATGTTCTCCATTGTAAACGGAAAAGAACTTGAAATTCGGAGAACTGGGATATATCTAAAGCAAATGAAGGAAGGTACGGGCTACAGGGGAGAAACAGAACAGGTGAGACAACAGCAAGTCTAAGCCTGCAGAACGGCGTGGGCTGGAATGTGAAGGTTGGCAGATTATCGGTAGTGATAGAAGAAAAGTGTGTAATGGATGCATCGATGGCATCCGCAGGATATTGGCAAAATGCGCTAAGGGTAAATTTGGATCGGCTGAATCTGTGGCCCAAGAGCCAGCTTTGCAAATATGAAAACTAATCTAGCATGGCTTGGACAAACAAGTTGCTGACATTTCTTGCTTTTTGAACCCTAGTTTAGATGCAGCGAATGTCCCTATTGCAGGGAGAGTTCTCAAATATAAGTGGGAATTTCTCTGTTTTATCAAGGATCTTTTGGCTCTATATTTGTCACCTGGAGTTGAAAAATCTCCCTTTACGCAGGGTGTTTTCGCCAGTGAAAAGATCAGATGCAAATAATAATAATATTAATGGGTATATTTCTCGAAATTTGAGAGTCAAGCGCAAGGCAAGATCAAATTTACAAAAAGATGGCACAGTGGAAATCGTGAAACAAAAATTAAGTCCTGAAGGTGCAACTTGTGTGCTCTTATAAACATAAGATGGGCTAATAACGAGCTTTTGTTCATCAAATCGGAGCTAGATAATCCATCGCCGAAGCTTTCTGGGGCTGACTATGAGTCGCGCACTGCGAGCCAATCCATGTTTAAACGCATCAAAGGTGCGCATCGCGGGCGCATAATTTGGCTGGGAAGAAATGATGGGTGTTGTCAAGTGGCCGGGCTCATCAAAAATCAGGAGGATAATTTGGTAAAGATGAAGATCAATATGGATGTAATAGCAGGATGGAGAAGAATCGAAATCACACTGGATATCATTTGAGGTGGATGGAGAGTGATGATCAACAACATTCAGCAGTCAAAATAATGCTTAAAACAAAACAGCGGTAAACCTTCAAGGTTGCATCAGACAATTTGCGGGGCGAGAATATACGAAAAATCGCAGACATAGAGCCAGTGGAACTTACAAAAATTGTCACTGGACTTGTGCGGCCGGGAGCGGATTGTGATGCGTGGCGGGAAGTATAGGGGTGCGTGTATGATTTACAATGAATCCCTAAATACACTTGCCATGAATGATCTGTGTTGTCCTTGATTATTATTGGAGATTATGTTGTTCTTTGGCGGTACGCGTTTGGAGGTTGGGGGGTTGCGCGGCATTTGAGAAGTAATAGTAACTGTTTGGACAATCGTGATGATCCATCAGAGAGGAGGCACACGGGGCGCTCAACAGCGTGGCTTGACTTATTTGGCGGTCGCGCGGCCAGGTACTAGATAGCAGCTTCCAAACGGGGATGGACAACCAGCGCGAAGGATACAGTGAAGCTTTCGGCGATAGTTTGCGTTGCATCTCTGGTCATTGGCGAGCCTGGAGAAAAGCCGGAGAAAGAGGGACAGTCTGGAATTTGTCCCAGCTGGTGTTAAGGTGAGCAAACAAAAATAGGAACAGTGAAAACAGTCAGTTTCTTACGAAGATTACAGGGACCAGACAACTGTCACGAAACACGCAGGGGGTAG